>VSMD01063129.1:0-26030 GCA_008750895.1 Mirza zaza | reverse complement strand
TTTTTTTTTTTTTTTTTTTTGAGACAGAGTCTCACTCTGTCACCCCAGCTAGAGTGCTGTGGCATCAGGCAAGCTCACAGCAACCTCAAACTCCTGGGCTCAAGGAATCCTCCTGCCTCAGCCTCCCGAGTAGCTAGGACTATAGGCACCACGACTCCCGGCTACTTTTCCTATTTTTAGTAGACACAGGGTCTCGAGCTGGTCTCAAACCCCTGAGCTCAAGCAATCCTCCTGCCTCAGCCTCCCAGAGTGCTAGGATTACAGGTGTGAGCCACCGCGCCTGGCCTTCATCACACTTCTGATTACAAAAATGTGTGGGCTTTTCCCACACCATTTCTCCGACACCAACTGGGTGTCCTATAATTCAAAAATTAAATTCTAAAATAAAATTCAACAATAAAATTCTAAAATCTGGCACTAGCTACCTGGAGTTAGCATCAGATCCCACAGGTTAAGGCTCCGCCCTACACGACTGCCCACCTCCCAGGATCCAGTTGCAAGTCCTGGACCACTCCTTCTTCTGACCTGGCTGCAAATCGAGGGCTCCCACAACCCGCTCCTCAGGTTCGATCGTTTGCTAGAACGGCTCACAGAACTCAGGGAGACACATTTACTGGTTTATTATAAAGGATGTTACAAAGGATCCAAACACTCAAAGAGATACAGGGATGAAGTATGAGGGGGAAGGGGTGTGGAGCTCCCAGGCCCTCCCTGGGTACGCCACCCTCCGGCCCCTCCACGCGTTGGCAACCCTGGAGCTCTCCAAACCCTCTCCTTTGGGGTTTTTATGGAGTCTTCATCATGTAGGCATGTTGGATGACAACATCAGCCACTGGAGATCAACTCAACTTTCAGCCTCTCTCCCCTCCCCAGAGGTTTGGGGTGGGGCTCGCAGCTGAAGGTTCCAAGCTTCTAATCATGGCTTGGTCTTGCTAGTGACGAGGGAGCCCACCAAGAGTCACTTTATTAGAACAAAAGACACTTCTATCATCCAGGAAATTCCAAGGGTTTTGGGCACTCTATGCCAGAAGCTGGGGGCAGAGACCAAACACGTATTTTTTTTCAGCATATTATGGGGGTGTAAATGTTAAGGTTACGTATATTGCCCTTGTGTATTTTTTATTATATCACAATATTACACCTGCCTTCACAAGGAGCCCTTTGCTAAGATGAGCATCCTCACATGTGTCCTTAGGACCCTGTGCGAGAGACTTCAGAATATATATATAGAGAGAGACGCACATATATTCCCAGGAAAGGGTCATCAGTTACGTGGCGTACATGCACTGCTCTGCAGAATGGCTACACGGCCTACTTATGACACCAGTATTGTAGCAGCTCATAGCCCACACCCCTGCCCCACTTGGTATCAACCCTAACCCTAACCCTATAATTTTTGCCAAATTGGTGGAAAACACTATCTCATTGTTGGTTTAATTTGCTATTACCTTATGATCAATGAACATCTCTCACACATTTATTTAGGGCTTTAGGTTTCTTAATCTGCAAATTGTTCATACTCTTTGCCCATTTTTCTACTGCGTTCTTTCTTTTTGGTCGAGGTGTAAGAGTTCCTTGTAGGTATTAGTCCCTGCTTGGCTTTAGGTATTGCAATATATTCTCCCCATCTGTCATCGGTTTGTTACCTTTGACCCATTGCGTCCTTTGCCCTTTGTTTCACAGAGATCCTTTATTGGCGGGGAACCAAATGAATCATTTTTGTGTCTTCTGCTTTTGAAACTTCTGCTTTTGAAGTTTCTTTGAGAAGTCCTTCCTTGAAGGTAGAGCAGAAAGATTACCTTACAGAGTCTGTTAACTTCCTCATTTATATGTCACAGTTTGGGCTCCAATCTATCTGCATCCTGCTCTGTAAATGGTGTTTATCAGGGATCCAGTTTCCTCTCTCCTTGCTTGCTTTACTCAATCTTCAGAACGGCTCTCTAGGGTACAGGAAGGAACTGAGAGCAGAGGGACAAGATGCCAGCAAGTGGCAGAACTCAAATCTGATTTGTTTTTTCAAATGTAAAATAGCAGAGCCATTTTCCAGGTCCCCAGGGAGGGATCAATGAAGCCCAAGTGCACATGCAGATAGCCCCAGAGCAGGCAGTGTTAATTTCATAGTCGATGGATGAGGCTCTTGGGTTGGCCTCTTGGACTCAGCTCAGTGAGAAGTGTCAGAGAATAGCAGGAATGGCCACACCCCAAACCCCATCTCCAACCACTGCACCGTATAGCCTACTCAAAAGTAGCCTCTCCTCCCTCAACTTTGGGCCTCCTTCTACTTCCTGTCCTAATATTTTGTGCTTGTAAATTCTAATAAATCATAATTGCTAACATAGAGTGAGCACTTTAATCGCCAGGCGCTGTTCCAGGCATTTAGCATGTATTTACTCATTTAATGTTCACCACCTTATGAGGTGGGTATTAGCATTGTACCCATTTTGCAGATCATAAAGTAGAGGCTGAGGTTCTGCTAGTAACAGAGCAGGGGTGTAAACCCAGGCCACCCGAGCACAGAGCCTGCACTCTAACCACTGTGTTAGAGTTACACTAACAGAATTATTCCCAGCTAAGGATCAATTCAGGAGCTCTCTCCTGAAGTATGTTACACCCCAGCTCAGATCAGATATAACTTTCAGAAACTGTGAAATATAGATAACCAAACTAGGCTCTGAGGGTTTTACTTTGAGCGAACCCTGCCATGTGATACTCTAGTGTCCAGAATCACCTCAATGAACACTTGCAGTCATCTCAGTGGCCCAGTGGCCTGGTCACCTCACATCCCTGCTAGAGTCAAATTCCCTGAACATCTCTCTCCGTGAAGAAAGCCCACCTAGTGCATTAAGTCGAAACTCTTCATCAAGTGACAGTTGGGATAACTGTAGAGCCCCATTTCCCAGCCCACCAGACAGCAGGGCGCTTGCCACCGTGTTTGGCACTTGCTGTTAGTCCCCTTTGTGTAACCGAAATCTGGGGACAGCGGCATGACCGGTATGACCGCATGACCAGTTCCCTGCTCCGGGCCCATTGTTCTCAGACCCTTTTCTTTCTGCTCAACCATCTTGTTCTGACCCCTCCTGGTTCCCGCTCATTACCCTGAGCTTTCCCTCGCCCTGCCCTCTGGTCTCTGGCTTTGGTCGCTTCCCTTCTCTGCCTCTTTCTTTCTCGTGCTGGAATAACATTGTGTCCCCCTGCCCTCTCTTCGTGCTTCTCTTTTCTCCAACCTTCAATCCAAACCCACAACAGAGCTGGTTCTGTGTGAGGACTGAACTCTAATTTTTTTTGCTAAAAACTCCTTCCTAAGGAGGCCAGCTGGGTCAGGCTGGCAAATGGTTAAGGAGGCCAGCAGGGTTAGGCTGACAAAGGGTAAATTCCCACTAAGCGGCTTTTGTTAACCAAATAAAGCGGTGGTT
Source organism: Mirza zaza (assembly GCA_008750895.1). Taxonomy (NCBI): domain Eukaryota; kingdom Metazoa; phylum Chordata; class Mammalia; order Primates; family Cheirogaleidae; genus Mirza; species Mirza zaza. The sequence goes on along the minus strand of VSMD01063129.1, from coordinate 22,617 downwards.
TACTTACCAACTGGATTCTGGTATGGCATTAACATCACCTAAAAGATAAGAAGCCCCTATCTTAACTCAAGCATCCTAGCAGATGCCTATCATAAATTTAAAATGTCTTAACTCAAGCATCCTAGCAGATGCCTACTCTTAAATTTAAAGCATCTTAAAACATCCTAACAGGCGCCTATTGTAAATTTAAAATGTCCTCCTGTCTGGACCTCCCAGAGTGCCCACAACCTTATCTTAAAATAAGCATATCCTTTCTGGTCTTCTAGACAAAGTCTAACTCTCTCAGCCAATTGTCAGCCAAAGAATCTTTAAACCCACCTATAACCTGGAAGCCCCCGCTTCGAGATGTCCCACCTTTTTGGGCCAAACCAATGTATGCCTCTCATGTATTGATTTGTGACTTTGCCTGTAACCCTTGTCTCTCTGAAAATGTATAAAACTAAACTGTAACCCAGCCACAGCGAGCCCACTTGCTCAAGGCTTCTTGAGAGTGGCTCCGGGTCATGGTCCTCAAATTTGCCTCAGAATAAACTTCCTTCAAATATTTCAGGGCTTGGATTTTTTTCCGTCCACATGTGCAATGCCCTTCTTCTCCTTCCCTCCCGCAGGCTCGGCCAACACTCTGAGGGCAGCTTTCCCTCCTTCCCAGATCGTCCAGAGAGCCAAGGGAGGGGCAGCCTCCTCTGGTTGTATGACTGTGCCTCTAAACGGTCTTTTTATCACTTTTGGATAGAAGCCACAAAATAGCTCTGGCTGCTTCTCCCGGAAGATCTGATCGATTCCACTTTTTAACGGATCCTTGTTGGTATCACGTTCATTTCCTGGGAATAATCTGCTTTGTTGGCTCTTCCAGATACCCCTTATCACTTCAACTCCTCCCTTTGTCCTCTAAGTAGCCCTGGATCTCCCTCTCTGCCATGCTTTTGGGTGTATTTAATCATAAGGCTGCCCCTCCCTGAGATCTTGCTGTTCAGGCACCTGCTGTTGCCAAAAGCTCTGCAGCACCTCAGTTCCCTCCTTCCAGGGCCGGACAGACTCACAGGGAAGGTGAGCAGGTGCTACAGGGGCACTGGATGTGCCATCAGAGGCACACTTGGGTTTGGCAGGGGTTTCATTTGAAGGACATACTGTTAGGGTGGAGGGCTGGTGCACGCGGGTTTGAGAAAAATTTCTCCAAAGATTAGGACAGGAAAAAGACATTTGTATTACTTTTCCCAAGGAGAGAAAAGGACCAACACATTGAGAAGGAGTAAGAGGAAAAGTGTGTTGCAGAGAGAATCAGGTATTCAGGCTTTTTATTTAGGAGTTATAAAAAAGGGGTGAAGATGATTGATGGCTGTAGCCGATTTACTGTGAATGTCCTATCTTTTCTGCAGGCAGATAACAACAGAGGTGGCTATGGGATGTCCAAGATCCTGTTGGCCATCTCCCCCTTCAGATCAGATTTTGAGGCCTGGGGATTGCTCCCCTGCAGTGGGGCCTGGGGCCCCTCAGGAACTCCTTGAGGCTATAGAGACAGATTCTAAAGGGCAGCTGCTGGTGGCAGTGAAGAGAAAGATTTGCATTTCCCTTCTGTCTTTGACTCTTTTCAGATGTTTGTAAAAACAGGCTCCCTGCAGGGAGCCTGCCAGAGAGGGAGAGAGAGAGCAGGGGTGGGGTGGGGGAGCTCCTGATGGATCCTTAGCTGTTATTAGGAAATCCCGGGATTAGATATTTTCCTATTATTTCACCAAGGCCTCCCCTTTCATATACTTCATTTCTGAACATGACACTTGGCCTCCCTCCCTCCACAGCTGACTCCAGCCACTCCTTACCTGCTCATAACCGTGGATGCCTTTTGCCATCAGCTCTGCTTATCCTGTCCTTTTCACTTCAAATCTCTGGACCCCACCCCTCCACAGCTGAGAATGCCTCCATGCCTTTCCCACTACAAGTTATTCCGGGGCCCAGCTTGAGTCCCACCTTCGCTGAAAAGCCTTCCCTGCTCTCTTCTCCTGTAGCCACCCCTGCAGGGCAAGGCACTTGTATCCTTACCAGGACAACCTGAGACGGCTGGTACATTGTCTGTGGTTTTGTGTCTCTAGTAACATTCTTTGCTCCTTCAAGACAAAGGACCAGGCCAGGCACAGTGGCTCACACCTGTAATCCCAGTGCTTTGGGAGGTCGAAGCTAGAGGATTGCTTGAGCCCAGGAGTTTGAGACCAACCTGGGCAACATAGCAACATCCCGTCTCTACAAAGAAATAAAAAAATTAACCAGGCATAGTGGCATGCGCCTGTAGTCCCAGCTACTCAGGTGGCTGAGGCAGGAGGATCATTTGAGCCCAGGAGTTTAAGGTTGCTGTGAGCTATGATCACACCACTGCACTTTGGCCTGGGCAATAGAGTGAGACCCTGCAACAAAGAAGAAGAAGAAAAAGAAAGACAAAGGATCATATTTTCAGCGTTCAGATCTAGGTGGGCAGATGGGAAATAAGTTTGGAGCTGTAAGTAAATGAATCAGGAAGTCTGGACTCTCAGGTCTCTCCCTTCTGCTACAGTCACGTGCTACCTTGTCCCGCAGCCATCTATGTATGTGTGGCGGTTTCCCCCACTAGATGGAAGCACCTAAGGTAAGTGGGACATTGTTAGGTCCAGAGCAGAGAAGGAGACACATGAAGCCTCATGTGTAGCAAAATGCTGTTTATTTTGAGCATCTGGGTGCAGATGGGTGGAGGCCAAAGAGCATCAACAAGAGAAAAGGGGAGAGCCTTGGGTTTTATAGAGGGTTTATCCAGGGTGGGGCAGGAGAGTAAGTAAGTGGGTCAGAATAGCTGCTGTAATAAAAAATTTTTTTAAAACAACCAATTTCTGGGCCCCTGCACCTGTCTCATCCTGTGGAGATAAGGGAGGGAGTAGCTTTGTCCTATTAGGGGGATAGGAATGCTGGCTGCAGCTGTCTGTTAGATTTACAACCATCTGGGAACTCTCCAGACTCCTGCAGCTATTATTTTACAAGCCTAAGTTTTCCATTAACTGTATTCCATCCTATACATACTTTTCGGGTTCCCACTTGGAACAAACCTAACAGACATGGCATCTCCAAAAGGACCTCGCCCCATGTCTCCCAGAACCCAGCACCCAGGCAGGGTGGGTGCTCAGGCAAGAGCTGTTGGATTGGCCTGGAGGTCAGAAGCCACAGTGACCTCCAGGCAGCAGGTAAACAAGGAACTGGAGGGCATGGGGTGAGGAAAGCACTCCGGCATCCACTTGTTGCAAAAATCAGCCTTTTCATTTGTGAGTCCCAGAAGACGAGGCCTGGGCCGTCTTGTATATTGGCCCCGGGAACCCCGGAGGAATTAGGTGTTCGAGGCCATCATAGGGTACCAATGCCGACGACACAGGGCAGGGCTCTGGGTCCCGAGCATTTGCGCCCTGGCTTTCCTGCCGAAGTCAGAGCTGGCTGGAGTCTAGCTCAAGCACAGGACTGGGGACTCAAGTCTCAGGAAGGCCAGCTCTGCCATCCTGGGTGGGAGGGATGTCCTCCCTGGGCCTCTTGTTTCCACTTTAAGAAATCATATCACCGCCAGCTGGCACAGTTGCTCGCCATGCTGTATCTGTTTCCTACAGCTGCTGTGACAAATTGTCACAAACTTACTGGCTTCAAACAACACAAACTTATTACAGTTCTGGAGGTCGGGAGTCTGGGATGCATTCTACAGGGGCGAACAACAAGATGTCAGCAGGGCCGTGTTCCTTCTGGAAGCTGTAGGGGAGAATCTGTCTTTTGCTTTTTCCAGCTTCTAGAGGCTGCCATGCTCCTTCACTGGTGACTACACCACTCCAACTCCTGCTTTCATCTTCATAGCTCCTTTTGACTCTGAACCTCCTGCCTCTTTCTTATAATGACCTCTGTGATTTCATCAGCCCACCCAGATAACCTAGGACAATCTCTTCATCTCAAAATCCTTAACCATATCTGCAAGGTCCCTTTGCACATAATGTGATATATTCACAAGTTCCGGGATAAGGACCTCAATATCTTTGGAGGTCTTTATTCAGCCTATGTAATGCCCCACAGAAGGACAATCTCATTTTAATTATGAAATGTTTCAAGTTTATAGGAAAGTACAGAGAATAATGTAATATAGAGGCCTGTGTAGCCCACTTTGTCCAATCTCGACCTTGCACCCGATTTGCTTCTTGAAAAGAATCTCAAGTAATAAAATGCTAAAGTACAATAGTGAGGATTCAGTTGAAGTCTCTTGTGTAGCTAGCTCTCCCCAACCTTTTCCTGTCTTCGAGAAAATTCAAACATTTCCTTAAATGTGGCCTTATCATCTGCATGCATGGCTTTGTATTTTTAGTGTCTTTTTGCTGAATGCAAGTCATTGAGGTCCAACATATGATGCAACCCCATGGTAGTCGCCTCCAGGAAGCTTCCCTGGTCCCACCCCTCCCACCCAGGCTGCCACTTCACTCAGAGAGCACCAGACCCAGAATTGGGGTGAGAGGGGAGGCATGGATCAGCCCAGGGAGAGCATGTCACCATGATAAGTGTAATTCTCCCATCCAAGCACTAACCAGGCCCGACCCTGCTTAGCTTTTAGGATCAGGCACGTTCAAGGTGGAATGGCTATAGACACTAATTCTAATATATAACGTGGTCTCAAAATTCAAGGCCACCCCCTCGCCTGTTGCTAGCGCAGAAGAAAGGGCCATCAGCTACAAAGCTGGAGGAAACACCAGCTGAATCGGCTCCCTGTGGAGGAACCATATGACAGCTTCCCACCTGAGATTTTCACCTGACACCTTCACTTTGGAACTTAACCCTCACCCAAGACTTCCGTGCAGAGGGAGCAGCACATCACAGGGTGGTCTGGAGCATGTGGTTTTGCTGACGTATCAGAAGAGACGAGGTCCAGTGGGGACCTGACCCGAAGGTCCCTGAGTGCCATGCTGTGGAGTCGAGGCTTTCCCTCCAGGTGACGGGGACAGTCAGCCTGAAGTAGGGGACCGGGTCGATTAACCTGAGTGGGAATTCTGGCCATGGCACTTCTTGGCTGGTGCGACCCCTTCTTGGACCCCTTCTCCTCATCTATAAAACCAACATAACTCTTCTTAGGCTTGTTGAGAGAATCAGATGAGGCAATGTATGTAAAAATTGCCTGAAACACTGAAAATACTCACTAAATGACAGTCATGCTTCTGTTTATTGCTATCAAAGGCTCACCCAGGGGAGACACAGGAGTTTTCTTCCTGGTTCATGCCCAGGCACAAGGAAGAGAGAATTCATAGCCCCAGAGGCCTGTGGGCAGATCCTTTCTTGGCTCACTCTGCAGAAGGTTCCAGGAAAGCCGGCAGGCACAAGTGGTGGGAATTTCCCAGCAGCTCAGCCAACCAGGGAGCGGAGAGAAATCCTGACTCCCTCCCGCAGCTGCAAGCCTGGCCGGTCCTCACTGCCCCAGCAGCAGTGTAGAGGCAGCAGTGTGGAGGCGACGGTGGGCAGGGGATGGCAGCTGATCCTTGGGTCCTTCCTTACTCTGCATAGCTCAGGGCAGAAATCCCCACCCCCACACTCCCCCTCTTGCCTCGCCCCGCCCCACACCGCATTGGAGCTGGCCCCCAGGAAGCCACGTGACTTTGGGCGGCTGCCAGCCTCTGGAGGATTCTCCTGTTAGGTTGGGGGCTTGCAGATCGGGCACTTGCCCGACTGCCGGATGTGAGGCAAAGCCAGCTGTCCTCCCCCCTGAGAAGAGGCTCAGGGGCCAGGGCGCTGGAGCAGCAGGTTCCCCGTGAATACAGAGCATCCTATTCCGTTGGTGAAAACTCAGAGCACTTGCCCTCAGGGAGGTGGCCGAGGCGCGGGGACACACAGGCAGTTAGTGGCAGAGCTGGGACCTGAGCCGGATCTCCTGATTTGGTCCACCGTCCATGGTCACTGCCATCTCCCGCCCCTGCCCACCATCGGGTAAGGAAGAGCTCCCTGGTACCCAGTTCAGGAGACGCACCCAGGTGGCCAAGGCCTGGGGACTGGGGCTGGGGGACACTCTCAGGCTCCGCGGTGGGGAGAGCAAATATCGGCTTTTCCCTAAGACTTCTCTGCCAGGAACTCCACCCAACCCCATCCTCAGCTCAACCCCCAGGCACAGGGACTTTCCTCCTCCCTTCACCTAAATCTCCAGTTCCAGGAGAGAGAAGCTAACTCAACATAGAGGGCTCCAAAGGGAGACCTCCCCGCTTTTCTGGGAAAAAGCAGGACCTTATTGTCTCTAAAGTGGGCATGACTGATGTCACAGGAATGCATGCAGCTGCAAGTAACAGAAAACTTGACCAGCAATATCTAAAAGAAAAAGTTGTTTATTTTTTTCATATAAGAAGATGACAGCTCTGGGCTGTGGTCTTTCTGGTTCTTTTATTAATAGCTTTCCCCTCATGGTTTCAAGATAGCTGCTGCAGCCCCATACATCACATCCTCACAGCATATTCCGAAGCAGGAAGCAGGGGATGATACCAGGTGAAGAGTTTCTCACCTCCCAGATTTGCCTTTATTGGCAAAGAAAACTTCTTTTCTTTTCTTTTCTTTTTTCTTTTCTTTTCTTTTCTTTTCTTTTCTTTTCTTTTCTTTTCTTTTCTTTTCTTCCTCTCCTCTCCTCTCCTCTCCTCTCCTCTCCTCTCCTCTCCTCTCCTCTCCTCTCCTCTCTTCTTCCTCTCTCTCTTTTCTTCTTTCCATGAGGAATCATCCAGAAAGGGAAAGACTGTTTTCAAGAACCCAACAGCTGACCTCTCCTCACGTCATTGGCCAAAGATAGGTTATAAAGTCTTCCCTGACAGAGCCAGGAAGTATCTGGCCATCTCAGCCTCCACAGTGAGAGGAAGACAGGAAGAAAGTTTTGGGAACGACCCAAAGTACATGCCACAACTGACCAGCTCAAGGACTTGGCTGTGAGCAACCAGACTTAGGAATAAGTCTAACACGAGGCTACGCCTCCACTACCTACTGACAGCTTCTCTCCATTAGAAGAGAACTAGATTCTCACCGGTGGTCTCTCTTCTCCAAGCCAGCCTTAACCACTGTGGGCTTATTTCTCACTCCTGCCCTACAAACGAGGCACCACTCCACAGTGGTTGGATCTCAGGCTCTAGAGTCAGACAGACATGGGTTCAAGTTTCAGCTCTGCCACCAAGGATGTGACCTTGAACAAGTTGCGTAACCTGAGCGTCCCATGAGCTTATTGAGAGGAATCAATGAGATAACAGATGTACCACGCTTAGCACGGTGTTGGGCACACGGGAAGTGGATGTCAGCTATTGCTATTATCATCATTAACTTTAAACATTTTTATTTTTAAAATTATCATACAGTAAGAATGGCTTTTTAGGGGACGTACAATTTTATGAATTTTTAACACGTGTATAGTTTCATGTAAGTATCACCATAATCAGAACATAGAACAGGTCTATCATCCTCCCCAAAACTTCATCATGCTATCCCTTGAGAGACTCCCCTTCCACCGTCACGACCCCTGACAACCACTGATCTGCTCTCCCTCTGTGTGGCTTTGTCCTCAGCAGTGTCATATAAATGGAATTTACAGTATGTGATCTGATAATGACTTCTTTCCCTCAGCATAATGCCTTTGTGATTCATCCAAGTTGCTCTTGTACCACTAGTTCCTTCCTTTGTATTGCCTAGTGGTATCCCATTGCGTGGATGCACCATCACCATGAACTTTGCATTGGGAGAAAATTTACATCCCAGAAAATTCACCATTTTAACCATCTTAAAATGTAAAATTAGACACATCCCAATTTTAGCACATTCAAAATGTTGTGCAATCATCATCACTATCTAGTTCCAGAACATTTTTATCACCCCAAAAGGAAACCCCGTATCCATTAAGTTACTCCCCATGGTCCCCTCTCTCCAGCCCCTAGCAACCACCAAAGTCCTGTCTCTGTGGATTTGCCTATTCTGGATATTTCATATAAATGGAATGATACGATATGTGGCCTTTTGTGCCTGGCATCTTTCATTTAGCATAATGCTTTCAAGATTCGCCTTTCCATCTCGGGCCTGGCAGAATGGCTCCCGCAAAGAAGGCTGGTGAGAAGATGGGCCATCAACAAGGTGGTGACCCAAGAATACACCACCAGCATTCACAAGTACATCCATGGAGCAGGCTGCAAGAAGTGTGCCCCCTGGGCACGCAGAAAGACCCAGCAACTTGCCGTGAAGAAGACGGGGACTCCAGATGTTCATGTTGACATTAGGCTCAACAAAGCTGTGTGGGCCACAGGAACAAGGAATGTCCCATCCCACATCCACGTGCATTTGTCCAGAAAATGTAATGAGGTTGATGGTTCCAAACAAGCTCCACACTTTGGTTACCTATGTTCCTATCACCACTTTTAAAAATGTACAGCCAACATGGATGAGAACTAAGCACAGATTATCAGATACATCAAATAAAGCTATAAAACCACACACACAAAAAAATTCATCCATGTTGTAGCATCTGTTAGTACATCATTGTTTTTTAGGGCTGGATAAAATTCCATAGTACCGATATAGCACATTTTGTTTACTCATTCACCAGTTGATAGACATTTTAGTTGTTTCAACCGTTGGCTATTATCAATAATGCTGCCATGAACATTCATGTGTGAGTTTTTGTTTAAACACTGTTTTCCATTCTGTTGGGTATATAACTATGAGTGGAATTGCTGGGCCATATGCTAATTCTTTTTCTTTTTTCTTTTTTTTTTTTTTGAGACAGAGTTTCACTCTACTGCCCAGGCTAGAGTGCCGTGGTGTCAGCCTAGCTCACAGCAACCTCAAACTCCTGGGCTCAAGCAATCCTGCTGTCTCAGCCTCCCAAGTAGCTGGGACTACGGGCATGTGCCACCATGCCTGGCTAATTTTTTCTATATATATTAGTTGGCCAATTAATTTCTTTCTATTTATAGTAGAGATGGGGTCTTGCTCTTGCTCAGGCTGGTTTCGAACTCCTGACCTCAAGCAATCTGCCTGCCTCCCAGAGTGCTAGGATTACAGGTGTGAGCCACTGTGCCTGGCCTATATGCTAATTCTATGGTTAAATTTTAGAGAACTGCCAAAGATTTGTTTTATAGTGGCTGCACCACTTTACATTTGTACCAGCAATGTCTGAAGGTTCTAATTTCTCCACATCCTTACTAATACTTGTTATTTTCTGTATTTCTAGTTTGAGTCATGCTAGTGGGAGAAAAGTAGTATCTCATTGTGTTTTTTACTTGCATTTCCCTAATGACTAATGATGTTGAACATAATGTGCTTATTGATCATTGTATATCTTCTTTGGAGAAACGTTTATTCAAGGCTTTTGCTCACATTTTAATTGAATTGTTTGTTTGTTTTTACTTATTTGTAAGAGTTCTTTTTTTTTTTTTTTTTTTTTTTTTGAGACAGAGTCTCACTCTGTTGCGCAGGCTAGAGTGCTGTGGCATCAGCCTAGCTCACAGCAACCTCAAACTCATGGGCTCAAGTGATCCTCCTGCTTCAGCCTCCCGAGTAGCTGGGGACTACAGGCATGTGCCACCATGCCCAGCTAATTTTTTCTATTTTTAGTTGTTTGGCTAATTTCTTTTTATTTATAGTAGAGATGGGGTCTCACTCTTGCTCAGGCTGGTCTCAAACTCCTGAGCTGAAGCAATCCTCCCGCCTCGGCCTCCTAGAGTGTTAGGATTACAGGCGTGAGCCACCACATCCAGTCTAAGTATTCTTTATATATTCTGGCTCCTAGACCCTTATCAGATATATGATTTGCAAATATTTTTCTCATTCTGCAGGTTGTCTTTTTTTTTTTTTTTTGAGACAGAGTTTCACTTTGTTGCCCAGGCTAGAGTGAGTGCCGTGGCGTCAGCCTAGCTCACAGCAACCTCAAACTCCTGGGCTCAAGCAATCCTGCTGCCTCAGCCTCCCGAGTAGCTGGGACTACAGGCATGTGCCACCATGCCCAGCTAATGTTTTCTATATATATTTTAGTTGGCCAATTAATTTCTTTGTATTTATAGTAGAGATGGGGTCTCGCTCTTGCTCAGGCTGGTCTCGAACTCCTGAGCTCAAATGATCCGCCCACCTCGGCCTCCCAGAGAGCTAGGATTACAGGCTTGAGCCATCTCGCCCGGCCTGCAGGTTATCTTTTTACTTTCACAACAGTGGTCTTTGACGCACAAAAGTTTTAAATTTTAAAGTCAATTTTATCTCTTTTTTTTTTCTTTTGTTGCTTACTTGTGCTTTTGGTATCATATCTAAGACTCCACAGCCAAATCCAAGGTCATGAAGATTTACCCCTATGTTTTCTTCTGAGAGTTTTATAGTTTTAGCTCTCACATTTAGGTCTCTGATCCATTTTGAGTAAATTTTATATACAGTATGAGGTAAGCGTCTTTCTTTGTTTTGCACATGGATATCTAGTTGTCCAGGACTATTTATTGAATGATTATGGCACTCTTGTTCAGAATCAGTTGACATCATGTGCACAGGTTTATTTCTGGACTCTCAATTGTATCTCATTGATCCATACCATTAACTTCTAAGGCATAAGAGAAAGAGCCCAATGAACACATGTCCAACTCCTTAGAGAGGCTAATAATGCAGAACACTCTTCTCACTGGACTGGATTGAACTGGGTAGATTTTGAGGTTCATGATAGATTTTGATCCAAAATATTCCCTCTGAAACTTGAACATTGGTATGACTTCAGTTTCTACTTTATTCCCATAAGAGAAACTCTTCTGGGGAGGTGGCCATACACTTGCTGAAAACTGCTTCTCCCTTTTCATCCTAACCAACTGTTCAAGTCAGATAAATGCAAATTGACTCTATGAGGTTTTGGCCTAGAAGTCATTTTCCCTGGGGAAAAAGGTACCTTCCCATCTTGTCAATGCTCTTCCTATCAACTTCTCATAAGTCCTCCTAAAAGAAAAGGCTCTCAGTCTAAATGTATGGTTTTGGGGAGAGAAAAATGCTTGGTCCCCTGGGTGGTGGCGAATGGAAGGCACTCAAGAGCCGATGACAGCTGGCGTCCGGGGAACGGCACTCAGCGGCAGGCTCTCCTATGCTCTGTGACCTACAGTGTGTGACCATCTGGTCAGGCGGTTGGACAGCCTGTGCTCCCACTCCACCACCCCCACATCTGTCATGGGACAGAAAAAGCTGGTGCCCGTGGGTGGGAAGGAGAATTGCAGAGAGAAAGAGGGAGACTGAGCAGGAGAGGGAGGCCGTTTGTGGTCCTGAATAGCATCTTTCTTTGCACTGTTTTCTTCCTCCAGATTGGTTTGGAGGCACAGCCCAGATGCTGCCTGGGCTCCAGTTCAAAATTGTCACCCATGGGCCTGTCCCTTCTTAGCACTGTTAGGGAACAAAGAGCAGTGGCCTCCAAGGTGTCCTGGGAATGTCTTTTCTGACTTTGTTCTGTTCGTGGGTCCATTCCTGGGTATCGTTAGGGTGGGTTCTAGGGCAACTGCTCATTTGAGAGAAAGAGAGAGAGGGAGAGAGAGAGAGAACCCGTGACCAGGCCTCAGAGTCTTTCTAACACCTCTCAAGCCCTCAGGGACACACCATGGCAGTGGCGCTGACCTGTGGCCCAGTGCTGTGGTCCACGGGGCGGGGGAAGGGGCGGGGGGAGGGGGGACTCATGCCTTTGGCTGAGGGGAAGTAAGCTTGTTTTGGGACACAGGGTAAAGCAATCAGGGTAGGGGTGGGGGCCTCTGGCCAGCTGGGCTAGTGTCCCTGCTGGTGCTAATTTTCACTTCCTCTGGAATTCCCGGGCACTCGACCTCAGAGGCTTTTGCAATATGTGTATATTCTAATTCTCCTGGGTTTTCTGAGAAGTGGGTCAACTGTAGTAAGGTTACACATAGAGTCAGAGCTTTCCGACCCAAGAAGGCACAGGTTACTATCCCAGCAAGGCCAACTCCCAGAAACATAGAACACACAGACACCAGGGGAGCAAGTCAGAAAATATGTACCCTGATCAGGATTTGACAACAGGGGAGGATTTGAGTGGGGTTATGAGTTCTAGTCCCAGCTCTGCCAGTAGCCCAGAGACCTCAGGCAGGCCCTAGGCCATGGCCTCCGGAGCTTAGTGTCCTCGGGTCTGGCTGTGTCCACTCTGAGGCACCTCAGAGCTGCCCAGCTGTGTTCGAAGTCCTTGGAGACACAGAGGGAGCTGGGGGTGGTCCTTGCCTTCCAAGACACGCAAGGACAAGTTCCACACCAAAGGGGAAGGGCAGGAGGGAATAGGGAGGACTAGATTGGGATCAGTAAGCCCCATGGGAATGGAAGGGTGGGACAGAGGTGATGAGGGAGCCTTTCAGAGGAGGAAGAAGGGGCTTGGTGGCAAGGAGTGGGGTGTGGCAGAGGAAAAGGTGCCTCTGGGGAGAGGCGTCGTTCATTCTGGGGCATCAGGGGTCAAGGCCGGAGGCTGGAGGAGACACCCTAGGTACCCCACCCAGGTCCCTGTCACCAGCAGGTGCCCTCACTCCCCAGCAGCTGTGAATGTTGGCTGCTGCTGGCTCATGGAATTGCCTCTGCCTGAAAGGAGTCACTTTGTCATTGCTGCCCCCCAGCCAATGAATGTATGGGCCAGGGTTACAAAGGCCCATCCCCTCGCCTCAAGGTGAAACAACTTGTGTTATTCACACTCCAGAGCTCCCCAGGGAACAGGCTGAGGTCAGAGGAGAGCCGAAAACAGCTTGGGGTGGCACTTGTGCCTGCCCCAGCCAGCTCACCCCACCCGGTGGCTTTTATCCAGGGCCCTCTCCGTCAGTGAACCATGAGTGACAGAATCTCCATCTCAGGTTCCGCCTCTGAGGAGCACAACTCAATGGGAGACAGCACAAGGCAGAGTTAAGGGGACCTTGGGTGCAAGAATAACTAGAAGGGCTTGTGGGCCGCCCAGACAGAAAGAAACCTGGCTCCTCCCAGCTGTTCCCATCTGTCACCTAAGTTCAGCAAGCCAAGTGGGCCCACCCACTTATTCCAGCCTGGGGATCCCTGGGTCCCAGCCCCATGCAGACGGAGAACTTCCAAGGGATTTGCTCGCAGGGGCTGGGAGTCTTCTGGTTTAGGTAAAGGACAGTGGCAGGTGTGGACACTCCTGCCCCAGGAATGCCTCTGTTGGGGGAGAATCCATCTGCCTGACCTCGCCACAGGGAAAATGTCAGCTTCCAGTGACAGAGACAGTGGGCTGCCTCTTTCTGCACAAAACCAGCCCCTCAGGATGCATTTGTGAAGGAGAAAGCTGATAGAAGGAAAGGCCATCTGCTCCCCTCAGCTCCAAGCCATCTTCTTCCTCGCTCCTTCCTAATTCAGCCACCCCCCAATCCAACAGACACGGGCTGAACACCCACCAGGTGCCAGGCGCCGTTGTAGGCACTGGCCCGACTCTTAGAAAGCTCACGCTCTAGTCCGTGGGGGCTGGAAAAGGTCAGTATGTTGCACAGAAACAGCACGAACCAGGACAAAGCTTAAATAGTGATGGCGCAGAGAGACCGAATCTTGGGAAGATGAGACCCTTCGGGAAGTGGTCGGGGACGGCCACTTGGAGCTGACACTTGAGCTGAGCCCTCCGTGCCTCGAAAACTCCAGCCCAGCAAAGATGTGGGGGAGGAACACCTGGGCAGAGGGAACAGCAAATACGGAAGTCCTAAGGCGCAAGGAGTTGTCAGAATCCAGAGGTGCAGGGAGATCTCTGGGGAATCTCTTGGGGCCGTCTTCCCTTCCACCCGGTTCCCTGCAGGGACACTCCTGGGAGCAGGCGATCTTTCACGCCTGCAGGAAGCTTTCTACACAGCAGAGCTCTTGGCCTCTCCTAGTGGGCAAGCTAAGGTTTTCATAGCGACCCTTACATTTCACAGGGACAGAAAACGACCTTCTGTTTTCTCTCTAATGCCTCCTGGAGCCAGATATTCCAGCCACTCACTGCACAGACGGTGATGAAACGTCCTCTCTGGGCAAAAATGCTTCAGCTTACTTTTCTTTGAACACACGGTATACTGAATATTTACAAACCCAAACGGTCCTCTTTGGCAGACACCTCTGAGGGCAGAGGGAACAGGGCTTTGCTCTCTTCTCCCAGGAGGTGTGGAGCCGGCCAGGTACACATTAACCCAGGGGCAGACTCCCCGCCAGGGCCACTCCCGGAAAGTATTTGTTGTTTGTTTCTTTATGTGTGGCTTCAAAACATGCCAGCCGAACATATTATTAATATTAAGGATTTGTCTTGGTCATTCTACCCCCTGGATCCTCTCTCTTTTCCTCCTAGAATTGTGTGTTTCCAGCCAGCAGAGTTGAGACATGAGACTGTTGATTGCCATAAACAGATTTTCTGACCGCTGCTTGGAAAACACACCATCCCTCTTTTTAGGATGCTTTTAGCTTTCAGAGCCACGGAGCTTCTGCTCTCATCTCCCCAAACGAGAGGCAGGAACAGTGCCCAGGAGAGAGCTGACTCTGTCCCCCACAGCATAGAGCCTTATGTTTGCTCTGGAGTAAATTAAATATTAAGTAAATGGTTATAAGATGCACGGATGGGTGGGTAGCTGGACAGATGACTGTTCTGTCTTTCTTAAGAAGAAATGACGCTTCAAGGGGCTGGAAGGGGCCACCATCAGCCAGGATTCGATTCTCCCCAGGCCCCAGCAATGGTTGTAAGTGTAGACTGTTCCATGCCACCCATCCTTTCCCCGGGGACAGAATATGGGTGTCTTTCTGCCAGAGAGCCTTCTGACCCCCTCTTCTTCCCTGACAGTGACTCTGTAGAAATGCCTCTTGATCTGCAGAGCTTGGCTTAGTAGGAACTTGGATCTTGCAGATCTAAAGAGCGTTTGCCTCCAAAGCCTGATCTCTGAGCTGGAACAAAGGGCTCTGTTGTCAGGTGGAAGCCTTCCCCAGCCCGAGCCAGCCCTGTGCTCCCCCTGGAAATGATCCTCCCAGCGCCAGGTTATGCAGGGGAGGCTGTGATTACCTTAGCAGGGAGGGCCTTGGGCAGGGGCAATGAAAGGACGTGATTCCTCTGGGGAACACAGTATAAAATCCAGAAATAGCCTGTGATGCCAATGGAAAGCTGACGTATGATAAAGGCAGCACCCCAAGTCATGGGGAAAGAACGGGTGACTTTCTAGGTGGTGCTGGGATAGAAGGAGAGTCCTATGAAATCAGAAACAATCGGAGGTGTTCCTCGTGCTGGGTACCAAGATGCATCCCAGAGGGATTGGAGGTTCAAATGTAAACATGAAACCACACAAGCACTAAAAGAAAATATGGATAAATTCTCCTATAATTTGGGAGTGGGAAAACGTTCCTAATCCTGACTCAACATCTAGAAGC
Source organism: Mirza zaza (assembly GCA_008750895.1). NCBI lineage: Eukaryota > Metazoa > Chordata > Mammalia > Primates > Cheirogaleidae > Mirza > Mirza zaza. The sequence continues at coordinate 7,263 of VSMD01063129.1, read as the reverse complement.
AATAAGGGGAAAGATGAACAAATTTCAAGGAATTGTAATTTTGTATGGCAAAAAAATTAAAATAATTTTTTTTAAATAAGCAAAATTAAAAAGACAAAGGACAGACTAGTAAAAAAAATTACTGCCTACGTCACAAAGGATCAATATTCTTAGTATATAAAGAGCTTCTAATTCTCAGTATATAAAGATCTTCTAATATCAGTTAAAAGGCCAACCACCTGATAGAAAAATACATTAAAAATAGGAACAGTTTATAGAAAAAGAAAGGCAAATATTTCAAAATTATTTGGAAAGATGCTCAACCTCGATCATAGTAAAAGAAATTCTAATTGCCCCAAGGAACTATTTCTCCCTGATCAGATTGGCCAAAATCCAAAAGTTTAACAAAATACTGCACTGTCTTGTCTGTCCAGCCTATGAGAAAACCAATGTTCTCACACATAGCTGGTAGGAATGTGAAATGTTACCATCTCTGTGGAAGGGAATTTGGCAACATCTAGCAAAACGACATATACATTTGCCCTTTGATACTGCAATTCAGCTTCTAGGAATCTATCCTAAAGATACACTGCAAACAATACAAAAAGACACCGGGAACATGGCTGTTTATTGTAATAGCCAAAGCCTGGGAAAAAGCCCAAAGTCCGTCAATAAGGACCTTGAGAAAGAAACAATAGTGTATCCATACAATGGGGCATTTTGCAGCCTTAAGAACAAGGAAGATCTCTACAAATTAATACAATGTGATCCTCAGGACACCTTGTTAAAAGAAAAAAATAAAAGTGTAGAAAAGTGTGTCTAATGTACTGTTTTGTTTTTGGTTTTTGGTTTTTGTTTTGAGACCAGAGTCTCACTCTGTTGCCCGGGCTAGAGTGCCGTGGTGTCAGCCTAGCTCACAGCAACCTCAAACTCCTGGGCTTAAGCTATCCTTCTGCCTCAGCCTCCCAAGTAGCTGGGACTACAGGCATGTGCCACCATGCCCGGCTAATTTTTTCTATATATATTTTTAGTTGGCCAATTAATTTGTTTCTATTTTTAGTAGAGATGGGGTCTCGCTCTTGCTCAGGCTGGTTTCAAACTCCTGACCTTGAGCGATCCTCCCGCCTTGGCCTCCCAGGGTGCTAGGATTATAGGCCTGAGCCACTGTGCCTGGACTCTAATGCACTGTTTATCTAAGAAGGAGAGATACAAATATAAATAAAAATATATAAATATATATTTTCTTATAATTAAAAAATAAACATTGATAGTTTAAACAAAAAGAAGGAATAGGGTAGCAGGGGGCAAAGAATAGACACTAGGTCCTTCTAATTATATCTATTTTATAGATTTGACTTTGACCATGTACATAGTTTAAATAATCATAAAGCTAAACTAAATTTTAAAAAGGAATTCCTAAAAATTAAAAGCAAAATGAAGTAAATGCTCCTGTGTATTGAGTTGGTAGCACAAACACACAGAGGAGAACTATTGCAAGTAACATCAGAGCACATTAATTGGACTATTTATTCCTAGTGTCATTTACTTTAAGAAGAAAACTAGAAAACCAAAATTGGAAGCTATTTTCAATAATGATTGTTTTGTGGTAGGATTGGGATGTGGTAGAGAAAAATGAAAATAAATAATTCTGTAGATGGACATAAGAACTGAGATCTGGGGCATAGGAGAAAGGCAACTCAGATGTCAAATCTTTAAGATTAAGCAAAATCCCTAGAATTCTAAATTTGAATTGGAAATCTCAGCATGAACTCATATTTCTTACTAAAAAAATTTTTAAGGTCCTATCTCTGTCCTCTGAAAAGGCCTGGAATTACTGAACAACACGGAAACAATGAGCACTTCTACCCAGTGGTGGCCTCTAAATACCATTTCTGGCCAGTTGCGGTGGCTCACACCTGTAATCCTAGCACTCTGGGAGGCCGAGGCGGGAGGATGGCTGAAGGTCAGGAGTTTGAAACCAGCCTTGAGCAAGAGCGAGACCCCGTCTCTACTAAAAATACAAACAAATTAATTGGCCAACTAAATATATATATAGAAGAAGTTAGCCAGGCATGGTGGTGCATGCCTGTAGTCCCAGCTACTTGGGAGGCTGAGGCAGGAGGATCGCTTGAGCCCAGGAGTTTGAGGTTGCTGTGAGCTAGGCTGACGCCATGGCACTCTAGCCCAGGCAACAGAGTGAGACTATGTCTCAATAAATAAATAAATACCATTTCCACCAAAAGGGACCAGGGCTCCTTGGAGAAATGGTTGGTTGTAAGACCAGAGAGTGGACGAAAAGTACAAAGTGAGCTTAAGCTTGGAACAGCTTTTCATACCAGAAAGCAAAGAATTTATCAAAGATCTCTAATATCGAGGTCATGTCAAAAGGACTCAGGGATCAAGGTGAACAAGCTGCCACTGTACCCAAACTGAGATGACTTGAAAATCAATACTGATAAATAACTGCAGTTAGTTGAAACACATCAGATAGTTCATAATGACCCATCCAGGAGTTCATAATGATCACCTTTGGTGGATACTAGAAAACTAACTTATTATTTGAAAAATAAAGGGGAAAAAATCAAGCATTTATTCTGCCTTTCCTTATGAACTATTCTTCAGGGTAACCAAATAGTTCATACATTTCTACAGAAATATCCCACATAGTAAATGAAGATGGAATGATAAGTTTGAATATCACCATTTTGCAAATCCTAATAGATTCATAGAACAACAGCTGCTAACAAGCAGACAGACAGACATGCCTCCTGATGGAAGAACAAAACACCACCTACACAGTAGTTTTGCCAAAAGTATGCCCAAAATATCTGATCAAGCCTCTAGATTTAACTGCCAATTTACAGGAAACTCAGGGGACAGAGGAGCATGTTAAATAGTACCACAAAGATGCAGTCGGCAAGCTCTAGACAAGGGGCAGGGGAGTTGAGTGAGGAGATTTGGGAGAAATCTGTTATGAGTCTAAAGAGACATATTAACCAGCCACAGAACTTGTTTGATCCTGATTCAAACAAACAAATTAAGACAGAGTCTTGCTCTGTCACCCTGGCTAGAGTGCCATGGTGTCAGCCTAGCTCACTGCAACCTTAAACTCCAGGGCTCAAGCGATCCTCCTGCCTCAGCCTCCTGAGTAGCTGGGACTACAGGCATGCACCACGATGCCCAGCTAATTTTTTCTAGTTTTAGTAGAAACAGGGTCTCGCTCTTGCTCAGGCTGGTCTCGAACTTCTGATCTCAAGCAGCCCTCCCACTTGGCCTCCCAGAGTGCTAAGATTACAGGCGTGAGCCACCACACCCAGCCAACAACTTAAAAGAATTTTAAAGGCAATTGTAGGACAACAAGGAACTGTGAATATTGACTGGAGAGTTGACAATATCAAGGCATCATTATTTTCTATGGTTTTGTTTCAAAGCAGAACCATTCCCTTTTAGAGATACATACTGAAATATTAGCAGGTGGGATGAAATAATGTCTGGGATTTGCTTCAAAATAATCCAGGGTGGGAAGTGGGAAGTGGGTGAGGATACAGATGAAATAAGGATAGTTGTGAGTTGATAGCTGTTAAAGCTGTGCAATGGGTATGTGGAAATTCACTAGACTATTCTCTCTATTTTGGCAAGTATTGGAAATTCTCAATAATAAAATGATTTGTTTTAAATTAAGTGATTCCTTGCTCAAGGAAGCAAAAGACTTATACAGTTAATACTATAAAACATGGCTGAAAGAAATTACAGACACAAATATATGGAAAGATATTTGTGTTCATGGATTGGAATACTTAACATTGATAAAATGTGCATAATACTTAAAGTAACCTACAGATTCAATACAATCCCTATTAAAACTCCAATGACATTTTTTTTGCACAAAAGGAAAAAACCATCCTAAAATGTATATGGAATCTCAAATGAACCTAACTAGTCAAAACAATCCTGAGGAAAAGCAAAGCTGGAGGCCTCACACTTCCTAATTTCAAAACATATTACAAAGTTATGGCAATCCAAACAGTATGGTATTGGCATAATGATAGACATATAGAACAACGGAAGAGACAGCGCAGAACTAAACCCTCATGTATATGCTCAAATCTTCCTTTTCCCATTGTGTGCCAAGACTACACAGTGAGGAAAGGATAGTCTCTTTAACACATGGTATTGGAAAAACTGAATATCCACGTACAAAAGAATGAACATGCACCCTCTTCGAATACCATACACAAAAATCAACTCAAAATGGATTAAAGACCCAAACATAAGAACTGAAACTATAAAACTCCTAGAAGAAAACATATGGGAGACTCTGTCTCAAAAAAAAAAAAAATACGGGGAAGCGTCATTGGACTAGGCAATGATTTCTTGAACATAACATTGAAAGCACATGTAACAAAACCAAAAATAGACAAATGGGACTACATCAAACTTAAAATCTTCTGCACAGCAAAGGGAACAATCAACAGAACAAAAAGGCAACTTACAAGATGGGAGAAAATACATACAAACCATGTATCAGATAAGGGGTTAATGTCCAGAATATACAAAGAACATCTGCAACTAATAACTCTACGTAAAAAATAGGCTATGGACTTGAATAGACATTTCTCTAAAGAACATACGCAAGTGGCCAACAAGCATATGAAAAGATGCTCAACATCACTAATCATCAGGGAATTGTAAATCAAAACCACAACGAAATATCGCTTTATATCTGCTGGAATAGCTATTATCAAAAAAACAGAAAATAACAACTGTTGGTGAGGATGTGGAGAAACTGGAACTCTTGCACACTGTAGGTGGGATCGCAAAATGGTGCACTGCTATGAAAAACAATATGGAGGTTCCTCAAAAACATAAAGATAGAACCACCACATGATCCAGCGATCCCACTTCTGTGTATATATCCAAAAGAATTGAAAACAGCATCTCGAAGAGATATCTGCACTGCTGTGTTCAGTACAGCATTACCCACAGTAGCCCAAGATGTGAAAGCAACCTAAACATCCATCAATGGATGAATGGATTTTTTAAAAAATGGTATATAGGTATATACACGATGGAATATCATTCAGTCTTTTTTTTTTTTTTTGGAGACAGGGGACAGGGTCTTCCTCTGTTGCCAGGACTAGAATGTAGTGGTATCATCATAGCTCACAGCAACCACAAAGTCCTGGGCTCAAGCCATCCTCCTGCCTCAGCCTCCTGAGTAGCTGGAACTACAAGCGTCTGCCACCATGCCCGGCTATCTATTTTTTTTGTGGAGATGGGGGTCTCACTGGTCCTCAGGTTGGTCCTGAACTCCTGGCCTCAAATAATTCTCCCACTTTGGCCTCCCAAAGTTCTTGGGTTATAGGCGTGAGCCACCACACCCACCTTACCATTCAGTCTGCCTGTTATATGCAACAATGATGAACCTTGAAGACTTCAAGCTAAGTGAGATAAGCCCAGTCACAAAAAGATAAGTACTGGCCGGGCTTGGTGGCTCACACCTGTAATCCTAGCATTCTGGGAGGCCAACGTGGGCAGATCATTTGAGTTAAGGAGTTTGAGACCACATCTCTACTAAAAAAATAGAAAGAAATTAGCTGGACAACTAAAAACATATATATATATATATAAATTAGCCGGGCATGGTGGCGCATGCCTGTAGTCCCAGCCACTCGGGAGGCTGAGGCAGGAGGATCACTTGAGCCCAGGAGTTTGAAGTTACTGTGAGCTAGGCTGACACCACAGCACTCTAGCCCGGGCAACAGAGTGAGACTCTGCCTCGAAAAAAAAAATAAAAAAAAATAAGTACTGCATGATTCCACTCACATGAGATACCTAGAATAATCCAAATTCATAGAGACAGAAAGCAGAATGATGGCTGCTAGGGGCTGAGAGGAGGGGGAAGTGAGGAGTTCATTATTAAATGGGTATAGTGTTTCAGTCACACAGAATGAAAAAGTTCTTGGGAAGTGTTGTACAACAATGTGCATATGGTAACAAAATTGTAATGTACACTTAAACATTGTTTAGAGTAACTTTGTTACATTCTTTTTTACTCTATTTTTTGTTGTTGTTATAATTAAGTGATTCCTGTGCTAGAGGCTAAGCCTTGGCCTTGGGCTGGTTGTCCTAACCTTCTCCATGCTAACCAGCGGGAGGAGAAGAGGCCTCGCTGACTGATCTCGAAGGGGAGGACAGTCCCTGGCTGCAGCGGCAGGGCCACAAGGGCCCTGGAGACGTCAGAGAAAGCAATGGACAAATCCAAGAAAGGAGTCACCACATTGGGGCCGATAGAGGCACCTGCAGCCCTGCCCCTGTCACCCCTGCACCCCAGGTCTCCCCTTGATCATCGCTGAACTGATGTGGTTTCACAAGGAAAGGGCGCTTGCGTTATTCAGCTCTTCCAAGGCGTTCCCGGGCTCGCAGCTGGCTCACCTGATCCCACCGTTCTCTTTCCACACGTTCCTGCTGAGTCCACGTCTCTGTGCCTGGGCCACGGTGGACACAGAAGCCCTGGCTCAGCCACCTGCACCTCTTCAGAACCTGGCCGGGAGCTTGGCTTAGAGAGGGCGGCCTCCCAGTGCTAAATGGATCCCAAAGAAATTGGGTTTACTTGTCTCCGTAGCAAGCCTCAGTTAAACCCCTTGGGTCTCACCAGCCGGAAGGAATGCTCCCTGCTCCTACAGGAAAGAAATGGAGGCAGCGTTATCTCCAACCAACAGGGAGGCCCAGAGAGGTTGGCGACTTGCCCAAGGTCACTCAGCTAGCTAACGGCAGGGCTGGGACCGGGCCTATCATGTGAGCTTTGCAAGGCCCCGAGAAAATGAATTGGCCCCTAAAATTAAAAAGATAACAGCAAAATCAATGAAAGTAAATGTTTACTGACTGTAAAACTGTCATCTACTCAACTGGAACTGCAACTGTCATCGACTCAACTGCTCAACTGTTCTTTAATTCTTTTTCACTTATCTTGACTGTGGGACGTGGGCCTGTGTTCATGTGCAGTATTCTGAGTGTGTGTGTGTGGGGTCTTTCACAGGTCTTCACACAGACCCACGTACGGCACTGGGCTCTGACGGGCACGGGCCTGGGTGTCCCAGCGGAGATCACTGTATTCTTAGTGAGGGCAGAGAGCACTTGCCAGAAACTGCTCCTGTCTCCAGTGAGCCCTGGTGCCCAAATGCCACTTAGAAGTGCTGTCCACTCTATTTCCTTGGCTTCTTTTTTTTTTTTTTTTTGTATTTTTTTTTGAGACAGAGTCTCACTTTATTGCCCAGGCTAGAG
>VSMD01063111.1:0-65191 GCA_008750895.1 Mirza zaza | reverse complement strand
CGGGTCGCTGATGTAAGTCCTGGAGTCCCAACACATGGTTCACTGACTCACTCACTGATCTCGCTTGAAAACGCTCTCACAGACACATCCCAAAATAATGCTTTAGCAGTTCTCCACATATCCTTTAATCCAGTTAAGTTGACACCGAACGTTAACCATCACAGGTGGTGTAGACTATTCCTATCTTCTTGCTCATGTAATTCTCAGATTAGAGCCTCTTGGATAAGGAAGAATGCCGGCTGCCGTCCTGTAGTGATGCATTTTTGCTTCCTGTTTCCTATTTTCCTGCATGTTTCACTACATGAATTATCTCCTGCTTGCGGGGACTGGTGTCCAAGACCCCCGTGAATATTGCAGTTGCACCTGTGTTCCAGTCCCCTTTATTCAGGGAAATATTTGCGAACCGTCCTTACTGCTTAAAATGAAAGCTTGGGAATTGGCTGCTTGGGTTGGATTGGCCCCCCAGAAAAGAAAAATATAAAAAAATGAGACAAACTTTAAACAAGCCACACTGCTACATGTTTCAGACACGTCCCAGGAAATGCAGCTTCCTCTACCCGGTGCCAGGCTACACGCTGCCATTTGAATATCAACTTGTGCGTCATTTAGAAGGAGAGGCCCCGGCGGTGCCGACTCTGTGACTCAGACTGCATGTGGCAGACCCAGTGCTGTTATACAGAATTCAGAGATCCCAGGATTGATTTCTTTTCTTTGCTAAGTCTGAAGACCAGGGTTCCTTTGAGGTATTAAGTCCTGGGCACCAGTGTTCGCAGATGCAATACTGCTCGGGGGAGAAGCACTTTGTTGCTGAGCCTCCCAAGTACTGTGAGCCTTCTCTCCTCCTGCTGGTGAGACCAGAGAAGTGTTTCTAACATTGTTGAAACCAAGCAAAATCCTCACTCCTTTGACCCTGCTGCGGCATCAGCATCTGGGGTCATCCTTTTGTTTACTGTGTATTTGCTTTTGAGCTTCAGTAGGTCCTAGCGGCATAGCCAAAACAAAGAGTAGGACACCAAACAAACAAACAGATGCAAAACAACACAACATTTTAAATCGTTTCCAGGTACCACCACCCTGTAAGGCAATGTGGCCATTGGCTTATAAGGTGATTTTATCTGAGAAACCAACCGTGTTCTATATACCTTATGCCACACTATGTCATGTCATAACATGCTTTATGGTGCTTTTCTTTTGTGCATCCCTTTCCTCCTCCATTTTCATGATGGATTAAGGGACAGGCAGAGGAGGGACTGGGGTGCCTTTTGGGAAGGCTAGTGGGGGCCCCAGACAGGCAGCCTGTCTGTGAGGACAAAGAGTAAAGACCTGGAGGATGAATGCTTGTCACGTGGAAAGTCCTCCGTTATGGTTATCGGAAGAATAAATGAGTAAAGGAGAAGCGTCCCCATGGCCAGAGATATAAATTGGCAATCAGTATCTTGTATTAATTCCATTATGCAGACGGGGAATCATGGCAGCCGTGGTCACTGTTTGCAATGGTCTAGGGAGGAAAAAGTTGGCACGCTTGGTAACGGCTGCTGTTACGCAGTGTTGTGGAGCAGAGGTTGTTCACAGTACAAACAGCTGACCAGCAATGAAGACATGCCTGTTCCAATGGAAAATCCTTATAAGGAGACTCCTAAGAAATGTATCTTGTGTGGAAAACGTGTAGATTACAAGAATGTACAGCTTTTGTCCCAGTTTATTTCTCCATTTACTGGATGCATTTATGGAAGACACATAACAGGTCTTTTTGGGACGAAACAGAGAGAAATCACAAAAGCGATTAAGAGAGCTCAAATACTGGGGTTTATGCCAGTTACATACAAGGATCCTGCGTATCTCAAAGACTCTAAAGTTTGCAACATCAGATATCGGGAATAAATTACATAACATGACCCCCAGTAAACTAATTTTGCAGTAAGTGGTTGCATGATGCCAAAAAAAAGAAAATTCCATTGTGCAGATGGGGAGACTGACTATTGAGATATGCGTTGATTTGCATGGGCTCAGCCAGCTAGCTGATGCCTTCTTGACATCAGAAAGAAGACTAGACATTATGTTTCCAAGCTCAGAGCAGAATGTGTTTGTGCTAGATTTATGCACTTGCTGACTCGTTTCTCCTGATGGGCACTTTGATAAATCATTTCAATTAGAAGCAGATGTTATCATGGCATACATGGAGACATGTCTTCCTGAGTTTCCAAACAGTGAGGTCGCTATTTTATGGTTTCCTGTCTGTGTGTGGGTCTGTGTTTGTACAGCCCTCCCAAATAAACAAATAAGCAAACAATAACAACAAAATGAGCTGCGGTGGCATTTGAGTTTTCAGGAGGACTTGAGTATAAAGTCATATGTATTTCCCTAGAGATGATGGTCAGCCTTGCTTGGAAAATAAGCAGGAAAGCTAAGAGCTTGGTTTGTTGTACAGAGTAATCAGAAACCACTCACATAGCAGTGGAAGTTTCTGGGAATTTTGATCTGGAAAACAATAATTAAAGAAATATTCTTGCCTTTATGACATCTGGTAGTAACCATCAGATTTTGCGAACCTTGACTTAAATGCAGAGATTTTCTTAAATCATTTCTTTCTCATTTAGTGTTCATATTTCCACTTAGTATTCATATGACTTTTATTTTCTTGTAATAATTTCCTTTTTGATTATAAATTTAATGCATGTAAATTTTGCATGAATTTGGGAAAGATGTTTAAAAGCATAAAGATAAAATAAAAATCACTTATAATTCATTACCCAGAAATAATCCTTTTTAACATTCTGGGGTATACCCGTCTATTCTTTCATACATAGTTTTTTTTCCAAAACTGGAAGATCTATTGTACATTTTGTTGTGCAATCTGCTTTTTTTTAAAACTTAAAGATATTTTGTAAATTTTTATCCATACAATGAAATTTTCTTCTAAACATAGTTTTTCAAAGGTGGCACAGTTTTCTACTCTGTAGATGTGCCATATTAGCCATTTCCTATGGTAAAAGTTTAACAGAATTCTGACTTTAATAGTTCATATGCATATGGATAATATAACACCTATTTTTAGATCTGTGAACTTTCTTTTAGAAATATCTTTATTTTTGAACAGTAAAGTATTTGATCTTAATTTTGGATCACTCTTTCCCCCTGGGACCTTGGAATTAGAGCAAAAATAAGAAAAAGAAACAAGATAATGACTAAAGTTGGAGCAAGTCATATCAATTGAACCTTTGCAAAAACCTTCCTCCCTCCCTCCCTCCCTTCTTCTCTCCCTTGCTATAATAAATGCCTGCTGTGTGTCAGGCACAATGCAAGCCCCATGGAACAATAATAAGCAAGTTTCCACTTTATTTTTTGATTTTTTGAGGCAGAGTCTCTGTTGCCCGGCCTAGAGTGCCGTGGCATCAGCCTAGTTCACAGCAACCTCAAACTCCTGGGTTCAAGCAATCCTCCTGCTTCAGCCTCCCGAGTAGCTGGGACTACAGGCAATGCACCACCATGCCCAGCTAATTTTTCTCTATATGTTTTTAGTTGTCCAGCTAATTTCTTTCTATTTTTTTTTAGTAGAGATGGGGTCTTGCTCTTGCTCAGGCTGGTCTCAAACCCCTCAGCTCTAACGATCCTCCTGCCTCGGCCTTCCAGAGTGCTAGGATTATAGGCGTGAGCCACCATGCCCGGCCACAAGTTCCCACTTTAATAAACATGAGCAGAGGCTGCAGATGTGTCTAAAGGGTTATGGTAGGAGAGTGGAGGTACTAGCTACCTGACATGACCAGCCTTGTAGGAAAGCTAAGTAGGTGACAGCTGAGTTGGCATGATTTGAAGGGTGCTGTTGAAAGGGGTGTGTGTGTGTGCATGTGTGTGGTTGAGAGTGTATGTGTGTGCACATACTTCATGGATGGCCAAGGGCATGTGGTAGAGAGAAAGAGGGTTGGGTGAGTTGAATGCCCTTCACTCATGAGCTTGGGAGAGCCTCAGTGCTTCATTCTCTGTTCATCCCTGAAAATATTAATAGTAATAATATAACATTCCTACTTTGAAGAATCCTAAGGTTACATAAAGTCCCTTGAAATTCATTCTTGCACCCAGGTGTTGCATAATGTTGCAAACTTTTATCTCATTTGTCCATGTTTCTTGACCAAATTGCAACTCTTAACACCAGACAAATAAATAAAGGAAAAGAAGCAGCAATTGCTACCAGATGGCCCCCAGTCTCCTGCTTCTGTTCCCAAGACCGGATTCTCTTATGCCTTGAGCATGCTCCCTATTGGATTGGACGTGGCTGACTTAGAGGCAAAGATGAATCATGTCTTGTCATTATTATATCTCCACTAACAGAAGGTCATGGGATTAGATTGGGTCTCAGATGTGGTCTGATCAGGCTGCACCCATGGTGGCACTCTGGCCTCAGTCTCCTGATTGGCACACAGTCCTTCTACAGTTTCTCCTTTTCCCTCCTCTCCACACCCCTGTCCCTGGGCTTCTGTCTATCAGAACAAAACAGACTTCCCACTGGTCCACCAAAATTCTTAGTTACAATGGGCACTTCTCTCTTGTTGACTTTTTACTCCTAACGTCCTCACCTAAGAAGGGTCTAATCAATAATGGAGTGGCTGATCATCTTGTGTAAGGTAATGTGGCATAGTTACCTTACACAAGATAGGGACAGAAATACACACTTGGGGACAGAAATACTTTTTGGCCATGTCTAACTGACTAGTACAAAGTTATCTTTGATTCAAACACTCAAAACAAACACTCCATATGAAAATGAACTTGATAACTAAACATAAACACATTTAGTGTATGAGAGGAGATAATCATGTTCTTTAGCAAATTTCCCATGTACCAATAAAGCACATATGTTGAAACAGAGCTATACATATGCTAATAGAAAAAAATTGTAATTATCTATAAATCTGGAAGAGGCTTAAAATTATAAACTTTTCTAAAATTATGACTTTAGTTAGAATGTACCATATCTTATGAGCTGAATTTTTAATTCTTATTTAATATTGGAAAAAACCGGGGTTTAGAGAGGTTAAATCACTTGCCTAAGGTTACACAACCAGTTAAACTCAAAAGATGGAATTTGAAGTCTAAAGCCCTTATTCTTAACCAATTTGCACCTTTAAAAACAATATTTAGTGAACACCAATATGTAACGTTATTTCATTTCGTACTCATCCTAACCCTCTGAGATATTGTTCTTCTTTTACTAAGGAGGAAACTGAGGCCCACAGAGATTAAGAAAAGCTCAAGGTACATGCTTATTACGTAGCAGATCAAGAGTCTAACCCAGGTCTGTGTAACTCCAAAGCCCATGAAATTCCTTCTGGAGCCTACATGATGTGAAATATTTTTGGTTTCTCAAAACAAACCTGCTTCCACTTGCACTAGTTTTGCAGACTTGAGAAATCACTAGAAGTAAAAGTAAGTTGGGTTTGGATAGGGAGGGCAGAGACATTTGAGCAGGAGCGGGCAAAAGGAGAATTTTTTGTTTCTAGCCCAATTTTCACATGATTTTTGAATCATTTTTTTTTCTTTCAATCAAATTCAGAGCATGCCCCATTTATTTGGGAACCTGGCTGGTATCATTTTTGTCATAGTCATTCACGTTTTCCTAATTTTCACTTGAGCTTGCAAAATGCTTTTCGCACAGCCTTTGAAAATAGCAGGCAAACCAGCCTTGGAGCTTTCTCCCTGGGAAGGGTGGGTGTGGGTGTGGGGTGCTCTTCTCCTAAAGGACAGAAAGACGGAGTCACGGGAGCTCTGACAAGGAGAAGATCCCCAAAAGTAGGCCACCCTGGAGGGTATTTGGCATATAATAAGGTTGAGCTAGATCCCAAACGAAGCGAAATCAAAACAGCCTGGCTTCACATTGGAGATGGGAGTCTGCCCCGAGCTGACAAAGCCCAGGCCAGGCAGGGCTTAATGACAGGAAAGGAAATGAAGACATTCCTCAGCTCTCCTCCCACCTTCTTTTCCTCAGACCCAAAGATGCTGTATCGAATTTCATGCTAGGTGGAAAGAACACATATGCCGCCTGCACGTGCCTCTGTGCACAGGTCCTTTTGGCCCTGCCTGAACTCAGTGCTTTAAATGCATCCTCAAAGGAAATCCGAAAGGAGATCTTTCCCCTGCCAAAACACATATGTACGTAGAGCATACACGCGCACTTTCTGGAAACGAGAAAGACTTCAAGGAGAAGTTTGCCGGGAGTGCCCCAAAACCTCCTGGTCATGAGACCTGAGAGAGAACAATCACGTTGTGTGAGTAAAGGCCTTGCCAGCTGGTGCCGTGGGGAGCTGAGAGTGCTTCATGGCCCAAGGAGTAGAATTTTTCAGCCAGCTCTGGCAGGGTTGGCCAAGGTTTTACATGGGAGTTTGCCTTCTTCCTGCAGGCCAAGTGGTTGGCACCTATGCAACAAAAGCATTCCCTAGCAGGAAGCTACATCTTTTGACTTCTTTGATGTATGCCTTTCTATGTCCAGGTTGTCCCAAGTTTTTATTAGCCAAGGCAATTTTTGTAAAAAAGAAAAAGAGCAACCAAACCAAAGAACAATAAGAACAGCCGGGAAACATGCCATTTTGTAATACACACACACACACACACACACACACACACACACATAACCTTATCTACCTTGGAAACCACAGTCCAACAACTAATATCTTAGTACCTTCTTCAGATGCCCTTCGCATTTAGAAATATTTTTACCTTTCACTAATCACATTTTGAAATCATTCTTCACGTGAACCAGCGATTCTCAACCTGGGAAGCACCAGAGCCTCCTACTTAGAGATTTTGATTTGAGTGCTCCGGAGCAGGTCCCAGGTTTGGGTATTTTTGCGTGCTGTCTGTGTGGCTCTGATGTGCAGCCTGGGCTGAGAACCTCTGACATCTGTGGAGAAGGACCTCGCACCTCTTCTCACGGGCTTCATGTATCATTCCTGCTATGTCTAGACAAGAGCAAGAGGAGCAGGATTTGGAATTTAAGCCAGATTAGGATATGTTCTTAATAGTGTATTTCAGGTTGGGCACAGTGGCTCGCGCCTGTAATCCTAGCACTCTGGGAGGCCAAGGCAGGCGGATTACTCGAGATCAGGAGTTCGAAACCAGCCTGAGCAAGAGCGAGACCCCATCTCTACTCTAAATAGAAAGAGATTAATTGGCCAACTAATATATATAGAAAAAATTAGCCGGGCATGGTGGCGCATGCCTGTAGTCCCAGCTACTCGGGAGGCTGAGGCAGGAGGATTGCTCGAACCCAGGAGTTTGAGGTTGCTGTGAGCTAGGCTGATGCCATGGCACTCACTCTAGCCTGGGCAACAAAGCGAGACTCTGTCTCAAAAAAAAAAAAAGTGTATTTCAGGTGGATGTCTTATGTATTTTATTGTCATGCATTTTAGATACAGGAAATCCTTTTGACCTACTGATTTAGTGGAGCAGGTTTCCAGAAGTGTGAAGAATGTTCTCTGGTCCTATGTGACCAACATGGTAATCTTGGGGCTTAGCAGACTACGCTAGCCTGTGGCTGTAACGTCCGCAGAAAACTCTCTTGCCAGAAGACATGCATCTGAGAAAACACACTGGCATCTTTTCATTCACCTGTAAAATTAAGAAAAAGTAAACATAATCAATGTTTGGATAGATTTCATGCTCTATCCAAGAGAATCCCATAGGTCATTAATTAGTCTTTTCACATTAGCACAACTGTACTGTGCTTCCTGGTTTTTAGCTGTGGAAGTGGAAGAACTTGGGTAACCCAGTGAGAGGTATCTACTTACTATTAGATCAGCCAGTTCAGAGTTTCTGACTACAGTGAGTTCACTTGCTTCAAACAGGATACTGCGCAAACCACAGGAGAAATGCTTTTCGACTTAAGGACTGAGAAAACCAAAAATATCTTTAGATCTTAGGACATTATCGCTGGCTTATTTGTAATATCCCAAGAGTTTGAATAAAAAGAACTTATTAAGCTATGTTGCATGATATAGTAGTATTCCACATTTTAAAAGCGTATGTGGTATATAAATTATATATTATATGTAATAAAATATATTTTAATTGCCTTTCATAAGATTAATAACCACATGACAATATATGCAACATATTATATAGATTCTTTGGAAATCTTATACATTTGCGAAAAGTCAATATACATTTCCCCAAAGATACCCTAAAAAATACCCATAGTTCAGTTTGGACGTTTTGGCCTAGGTAATTAGCATTTAATTTTATTTTTAAATGTTATTTATCTATTGAAAAATAGTTACATAGTTCAAAATTCAAAAGATACAAACAGCAGTGAAAAGGTTTCTGTCCACCTTTCTCACAGCTACCCAACTTTCTCTTCCTTGATCCAAACTGTGCTACTAGTCTCTTGTATAGAGAACTTTTATTTATGCTACCTAGAAGCAGAGCTAGAAAGTAAAATAGATTATTTTCACTGAAACCCAAAACTAAGGTTTTTTTTTTTTTGAGACAGAGTCTCACTCTGTTGCCCGGGCTAGAGTGCTGTGGCGTCAGCCTAGCTCACAGCAACCTCAGACTCCTGGGCCCAAGCGATCCTTCTGCTTCAGCCTCCCAAGTAGCTGGGACAACAGGCATGCACCGTGCTATGACTGGCTAATTTTTTCTATATGTTTTAGTTGGCCAATTAACTTCTTTCTATTTTAGTAGAGACAGGGTCTCGCTCTTGCTCAGGCTGGTCTCGAACTCCTGACCTCTAGCGATCCTCCCGCCTTGGCCTCCCAGAGTGCTAGGATTACAGGTGTGAGCCACTGCGCCCGGCCAAAACCACAGTTTTGATGGCAAGTGGAGGAAGAAGGAAAATGGTATCATGTTTGACTATGAAGAACAGTAATATTTATTGTTAAATGACTTTCCAAAATCAATCTGTTCATCACCACCCCAGCATAATATCTACTCAGTAGATGTTGAAGAAATGTTTGCTCATTGTGTTGGCAGTGGATGGAGTGGCATCTTCCTTACATGTTGTTCAGGGTCCTGGGTACTTTCTTCTGTTTCCACCTCCCGTTTGAGATCCTAGAATCAGGGACGTGGGCCTCCTTTCCCTTTGGTTTCCCTGTTTCCATAATCAGCCTGCTCCCCTCGCTTGACTTGGAGACGCTGTTGTTCCCTATCTGCACTTTCCCTTGTGTGCAATTCGGGTTCACAGGTGCTAACTCGGAGCTCCAGGTCACGGTCATGGTGCTGAGAAACTTGGAGCACTTTCTCCTGAGATGTGGGGCAGGAGAGAGCTGAGGCGCTTCTCCTGCTGGGTTAAGAGTTGCCTCCCACTTTCCCAGCAGGAAAGAAAGAGCAGGGTTAGGGTGAGGAAGCAGTTTTTTAGCTACTGCTGCATGTTGAATAGGGCTTCCCATTGTTTTGTTTACCCTATTGCTAATTCTATAATTTTAGTTCCAGGAGGGTTTTGCCAGGTGGCAAAAATTCTAGGTGACTGAGAAAGAACATCATGGCAGAGAGAAACAGTGCAAGGCTCTGTTTGGACCAATACCACCCTGACTTTTATTCCCTATCATCTTGCTCCTCTTTGATATCCTTATTTTCAAAAACCCAGAAGTATGCATGCAATGGGCTGCACTGGACAGGGTGAAGCTAAGAAAGCAGTTTCCTTAGCAACTGTAGCCATATGAAATGCTGGCAAGGCTTCCTCGTCTCATTTTTCATTTCATTTTCTGCAGTTCCTGAAAGGAGGTCAGATGCTCTGTGTTAAGTTCACATTGCAGTTTTGTTTGTGGCACCTTTTTTCTTTTTATCAGAGCTAGGCAAAGCAGATCATTGTGCACACCACTGACTGCTTTTGTTTATTTCGGTTAGAAATGAACGTATGTACACAGTCACGTTTTGCAGTTGGTTCTCAAGGAATCGTAGAATACTCATTTTATCTGTCAAGAGTTCAAAAATAAAAGTGTAAAAGCAAAGGACACACATTTGCAGGTTGTTGGTCTCTAATGAGAGACGGTCTGATTTCAAAGTCATATTAGAATATTTTTGGGAATAGCAGACAGAGCCCTATTTTTTTTTTAATTCAAATTAGTCTTCCACTAATGTGATCCCTCTTCTAAAATTATTTGCAAGATCTAAAACTGAAGTTCATGGTTAGTTTTAAGTTTCCAAATTCAATTCAACAATATTTATAGCATCTCATCTCTGATTCACTAAGAACTGCAGGGGATAAGCAGATGTGATAAGATGGTCTGTGCCCTCAAGGAGTTTCAAATTTAGTGGTGGGGAAAAGACAGATACAGTGTAATTACAACTACCAGGAAGAAAGTGATGAATGGTGTCAAGCAGTGGCTATTGACCTTGACTGCAAGGTTGGAATCATCTGGAGAACTTGAAAACCGCCAGCAGCAGGGTCCTCCCCAGGGGTTCTGATTTCTCTGTTCTGGGGTACAGCCTGGGGATTGAGATTTTTAGAAAGGCTTTCTAGGTGATTGTAGGGCACAGTCAAGGTGAAGGATATTGGGCAGAGAGTGTCCAAGAGACTTCCAAGAGACAATCGTGGTTGCTTGGGAGCAGGAATGACTTACTTTGGGTACCATTGGCCAAAGGCCTTGAAAAGTGGGTGTGATTCCAACAGGCAGAGGAACTTGGGAGTAAGAGGAGGTGTTTGAGGAGGAAGAAAATTGTGCAAATTTAGGAAACTGTCAGTGAACCACCTCCATGTGAGCATGGAGTATCACATGTCCCAGAGAAGATAGAGCTTAGGGTAGACTGAGAAATACTTAGGTGGGTAAAGTGAAAAGACCCTGAACTGGAAGGCGAGACTTGGTTCAAGTTTGTTTTATTGTTTTTAATTGTGCCTCGAGATCTCTGGGGTTTCCAGCGCAGTTGTAATTGGGAGAAGTCATGCAGAAGGGAAGACAAAAAAACCAGCTTATTTATGGGAGAAGAGGATAAGTGAGTTCAGTATCTGACAATATCACTGTATTTAGGAGGAACCTTGGAGACAATTTGGTTAAGCTCCTTTGTTTTCCAGTTGAAGAAGCCCTGGCAGGAACTGACCTTGGACAATTATCTGACTAGTTAATGGGCTATTGTGATTCCAAGGTGAGTGGGGTATTCAGGCGGAGATGTCCCTGCAGGCAGTTGACTCACAGGTGTGAAGCTGAGGAGAGAGGTCAGGGATGAAGATACAATCTTGAGAGTGACTTCCAACGAGGCAATAAGGACTTGAGGGTAAGAGCAGAATATGGAAAGAGGAAGGAAAGTGATATTTAGAAGAAAAGAGAATTTGAAAGGAACAAACAAAAAAAAGGAGCGTAGAGTTAGCATCAGAGAAATAAGGAGAGAATCAGAATAATTCAGTGGTACAGAAGACAGCAGAGAGTCTGCTGGGGTCAGAGGAGGAGGGGTCAACATTCAAGTGGCCACAGAGAGGCTGTGAGCATAAGGGATGGGGAGAGACAGTGGGATGGGTGGCTTGTCCCTAACCTGTGACTTCAAGCGTGGCAGGTGGAAGGTGGATGCAAGGGAGAATGCATAAATGGCCACCGAGGAGGTTTCTATGAGCTTTCCTCATATGCTGGGTGGTTCTTCTCCAGTTCTTACGTTCAGTCATTTTCATCTAACAAAACACAAAATGGTTGTGGTGAAAAATAGACTATTTTGTTTTCTGAGAAAAAAAAGCCTCCAATTTGAAGATTGCAAGTAAAACTAATGAAAAAGAATGACCTTTTATAATATGACTTTGAAAATATACAACGAATAGCTTAAAAATAAGGCCATAATAAGTTATCTTTCCAGTGTTTAGGTCTAAGTCACAAAGGAATGCTACTGATCGCGGGGGTGTGATCGTGCATATAGATTGTGTTATATTTGATATAGCAATCAGAAGAAAGAGGAAAAGTAAGGTGTTGCAGATGGTAAAAAGGAAAAGGCTCTAGATTTTTCCCTTTGGGGAGTGTAGGCAGCACACTTCAAGCTGCGTAGTGGCTCTGCTCAGCAGTGAGAATTACCCAAAGGCATCTTGCCTTCCAGAATCCCCCTTGGCTGCCCAGAAATAGAGAGTTAATGAACAGGGACAGCCGCTACCAACAAAAGAAGAAATGCTTTATTTATTATTCACTAATCTCCAGGGTCCCTGTGCTATGCAGAATTAACATGCTCTCTGGAATAATGGTTTAACACCTCCTAGTTTGGCATAGCTGTGCTTATCCAAGCAGGAGCAGCATTTTTCTGAGAGCCAGGCGTCTCATGGAGCCCCTGACCCTTCCAGCCTTTGGAGTTCATATAGTGGGACAACCCCTGCCCCAGGGTAGGAATGAGCTCACAGTGTCTCTGACAAGGGCTGCCCTGTTTTGCATGTTTGTAGTGATAGAGAGTTCACCCCATAATAAGGTAGCCCATTCTGCTTTTTAATGATTTTATAACCTTTAGAAAGTTTTTCCATGTATTAAATTCTTTCTTTCTTTAGAATTCATCTTGTACCTGGTGCTAGGTCTTCTCCCCTTTAGATTCCATCATTTTCCACAAGCCCTTTCTCTATTAACTATTGCATTTGTATTCTATCTCTGGAGTCTTCATGCTCATTTGCTTTATGATATGAAAAAATAAAAAATAATCTGAGAAAAAATTCTAGCTTATGTACTCAAATGAAAATTCTTTCATATGATGCCCAGGTTCATCTGGGGCTGTCCATTCCTTTAAAAAGTCTTTGAAAGCCACTCAGTGTTGTTAACTTAATTTGCTTGTTAATCCTAACAGAGTCTTGGCTACCCTTAGTACCTGAATTGAATGATCTATCATGTGCCTTTGACAAACGTCTTTCTGTGCAGGGACTTCCACTCCTGTTTGTTAAACCTACCAAGTGGAGCCAGTCTATGTTGTGAATGCAAAGGCGTCACTTGTTTCAGTGGTGAGCTTGGGTGACATCTGGGCTATCAGAAAGTTTGGCAGTTATCACTTACAGAAGTTCATTTTCATCCAAATCTCAGACAGTTTTTTAAATTAATCATCTTAAAGAAGAGATCATGCTAAATATTTGTGTTTCAAGATAGCAAAACACCACAGTGTAGCCATAAGTGAGTCTTTGGCCAATTACTGCTCAGCTGATTTGAATGGAACCTGCCTTAGTTCCCCTCTTTTCTCCTAAGTCAATGTTTTTCTGTGCAGGTACTGTGTTTTCCCGAAAATAAGACAGGGTCTTATATTTATATTTCCTCAAGAAAACACCTTAGGGCTTATTTTCAGGGGATGTGTTATTTTCCCTCAAAGCCTCAGCTTGCAGCCTGCAAAGGATGGCCGGGACCTGACAGAGGGAGCTGACCTTGTTGGTGGGGCTGCCCGCATCTTTCCGGTCACCTCTGGAATAGTAGCTGTCACGATGGGGCAAATGAGAAGGGCTGTTCATCTTCTTTACTGCTCTGAGACGAAATGCATGGGTTGTGCAGATACGCTGCATAGCCACGCCCATCACTAGGTCTTATTTTCGGGGTAGGGCTTATTTGCGCAAATGCTTAGAAATCCTGCTAGGGTTTATTTTATGGGTAGGTCTTATTTTCAGGGAAACACGGTACAGGTGAAGTTCCTGCCCACAAAACAAGAGAGACATCTTTTGTTACTTTCTACTTCTGTGAAATGTGTTTGGATTCTGTTGTACTTCTTTTCAGGAATAGGTCACGAATTCTGTGTTATACATTATTTGAAACATTTTTTTTATTATTGATAATACAAAAGAGAGAAAAATAAGATAATCAGCAAATTAGATCAGGAATCTATCCTGGCATCTTACACAGGGCAGTAGAAATTCTTCCAGTTCAATACCACTAATATCCAAAATGCTTACCTTCCTTGTCTGAGCTCTTCAAAGTCCTCAGGATATCAGGATGACTTCTTCCATTTGTCACATTTGTTCCTCAGGGAATTAACATTGTTCTTTTTGTCCACAGTGACTAAGAGATATGCAAATAAATCACAAATGATTTTTCCCCCCATATATAGTTTTTCAGGGCATTTTTCCCAATTCCTCTTACATAAATTTAAATATAGCGTGACTTGAGGTGAGACCAATTTAAATCATAGACACTTTTTTCCTCGTTTTAACAAATGCCCTTCTCACATGCAGCTCTATTACTTTCACCTTGACCTGAAGTTCATGCTATTATCACTTGGCTGGTGTGGACTCCGTGAGTTGCACTCTGGTCCCTGCATAACACGTGATCTGTGAGTCTCTCTCTGTCCCTTCACTGCAGCCGGTCTGTCAATCTACTTAATGATCATTCCTCTTGGCCTTTTTTAGTAAGGCATTTATGTACATTAACGGTAGAAGCTTTATGTACAAATAAAATTTGACATGATCTTCAAGTGTTGGGTTGGCATTTAGTGGATACGTTAGTGTTTCCACCGTAAATTGGAGGGCCGTTAATTTTACTGGAAGGCCAATGCTTGGAAATAAAGCCACTGACAAAACTCCTTCCCTCTCCTCGAGAGCCTCCCTTGCCCCCTTAACCTTTTTGCTGAAGTACAACTTTTCCCACCATTTTAATGAAAGGACAGGTGAGCAGATGCCAGGCATCTAGATGCCAGGGTGTTTCCCTCAGGCTGAGCTGAGGGAAAGAGTGAAGGGATGGTGTAAACAGATGGGTGGAGTCTGTAATTACACAGGAGAGAGGAGAGGTAAGTTGGTTTGAAAAGCAGAGATCTGAGATTTTTAGATAAGTTAACCAAATCTCTCTCTCTCGCTATGAAATTTTGTGGGTGGCGACTCATTGCCTATATTCATAGAAGAACCCAGATGTTCTTGAATTGTCACTTGTAGATTTAGATGGGTTCCAAGCAACGCCAAAGGCCTTTTTGCAAGGCCTGTTTCCAATACCATGTTTTCCACAAAGCATACTCTGATTCCCCGGAAGATGAACTCTTTCTCCTTGGCTCTCCAAGAGCATTCAGTGCCTCATTTTGTCTTACATGTCGCTCCTAGTGACAGGTAAGTCCCTTACTGAACTGTGCATTCCCTAGGGTATGGGCTGCGCTTGCATCACCTTTGTGTCTCCCCATCTGCTGAGTGCAGAAGGTGCTTTCCACATGCTGGGGTTGAGTTGGAAGAGCTAGAACTTGAAAGTTTAAGAGACAAAACTGGCAGGCTTGAAAATAATCTGGTCTTGCATTTTCAAGCAAGAGATCCACTCCAGAGGTTACCGTGAGGAGGGAACTGACCCCACGTCATGAGGAAGGAAGCTGCTCTTTTGGTAGAGGGTGCTTTTAAGTGGCTGTCTTCACAGGACCCTCCGTGCTCATGGGCACAGCTAGGCTCTGAGGAACAGGGTGACTCTGCCAGGTCATTAGGAAACATTTGGCCTCAAGGTGCCCAGGATAGGAAGGAAGAAGTCCTGGAGGATGAGACCAGCTCAGGGTACCAGGAAAATAGTTCAGAGACCTAGTGGCATGTGGCATGTATAAGGATTGTGACACTCTTCTCCAGGTAAAGACCCCCAAATTTAGCAGGTGACAGTCTTTCCTCCTTCTTTACTTCTTAACCCCATTTCAACCACATTGATCTGTGATCCCCCAGTAAAAGGCTTTTATCTGACCCATCTCTTGGCTCAGCTGGGTGCCTGACACTGGAAGGCACTGAATATGAGTGAACCATCACCCCTGGCATGACACTTACTTCTGTGTGCCTTTGGGTTTGATGTATCCGTCCTCCCATTACAAGGTTGAGTTTTCAAAGACAGCCCTTTTTTTCTGAATTTCAACAGTGCCTAGCATGACATCTTTTTAAAGAATAATGATGCATATTAAATAAAATTAATGTTTCATAAATATTTTAATTTTATGTACTAACTTTTAAAATAAAGAAAATTTGATTTTTAATATTATTTTATAGTTATAAAATGTTGTTATGTAAAAAAATGATAGTTACAAAGCTTAAAAATGAAGAGAATGTCGATGAACCACCATCTGACCCAAGAGTTAGATTGTTATTAAAATTCTCATCTGGTGTATTCTTCTCTTATCCCAAACCAAGCGTATGCTCAGAACCACTCTTCTAACATCTGTGAATATCAGTCCATCGAATTTCATCTTAAATGCAGTTTAATTTCAATGTATATACTCTTAAACAATATATTGTTTAGTTATACTTGTTTTTAAGTTCTATTTAAAAATTCCTATCATCTTGCTTGTAGATTTCTGGAACTTTCTTTCCTTTTTATATATCTAAAATGTATTCATGTGTAGCTATTTGTTAGTTTTCACTGCTACATTCTATTCCATGATGTGAAAGTGTTATAATTGCTTTTTTTCATTTTCCTATTGACAGACATTTGACTTATTTATAATTTTTGCTATTATATTTGGCTGGTATGAACCAATCACACATGTATGCATTTATTTAGGGTGTAGACACACTTAGTAGTAAGGTCTGCAAGTGTTCAACTTGGCAAGACAATGCCAAACTGTTTTCCAAAGTGGATCTACCAATTTATTCTCCCCTGAGACGTCTAGGAGATTCTCTGATCTGCTTTCTCTAAAACCTTGGTGTTGTCAGACTTAACTCTTTTTTAAAAAACAGTCTGGTGGGTATAAAATGATATCTGACTTTCCATTTGTCTGCTTTACAATGGGGCTCAGTGTAGGTTTTATAGTGCGTGCTTATCTAGTAAAGCCCCCAGATTTAGCAGGTGACAGTGTCTCTTTTCCTCCTTTGCTACCTAAACCCTCTCAGCCACAAGGATCTGTGACCTTCAACAGAGGGGTTTTATCACATTCATCCTGGGCTCAGTGCCTGGCCCAGGAAGACTTCTTGATCTCAGTTTACCAGAGACTCTGTAGAACCTGGATCAACGGAATCTTGGAGCTATTAATAGATACGATTTATAGAGTGGAGCATCCGAGAAAGCCCAGAGCCAGAGAACCAGAGAGCAGGAGGTTTGTGGAGAGTTGTGCTCTGTCTCTCTCATGCTCTTTCTCTCTTCTGTAAATACACATATACCACAATGGCGTGTGATTGTGTGTTATGGACAACAAACATACTGACATGTGGATATTAACACAGCCACCATGCAGGAGAGGAGAGGAAAGGATGTGAGCCCTGCAGGCTGACAGAACCGTTCTCCCAAAGAGTGGTGAAAATAACTGTTCTGCTAAGGGACCATGGGTTCTGTGGATTATCACCAGCTGGTGAGCATTATGTGGGTGTGTTTGTAGGAGAAAGAGGTATCTGTGAAGAAAGAGGGTGAATAAGAGAATTTTCTGGTGTTGAGGAGTCAGTAAGCACAGATTTGGGAAGCCAGAGAATTGAAGAGAAGAGGAAAGAATATTCTAATCATAGTGTCATGACCTGTTCATTTGGACCCCCTTTTAAGGTTCACTAAGAAATAAAATGAAGGATTTGAGTCACCATTGAAGTCCTGTTGGAGATTTAGCCACGTTTTCTTTAGCCTGACAAAACTTTGTAATGGAACCAAATGAAGTTTATAAAATTGTAGTATACATATACATACATATCCTAAAAACTGTAAGCACAGTAGTTTGAAAAGATATCAAAAGTTATTAACACCATCACTACCAGTTATTTTACTTAAAGGATAAGATATAAATGCTGCATGCACAAAATACGATGGAGATTTGGCATTTCAAGCACAAATACCTCTTTATGCCCAACAATTCTCTTTCAAAAAACGTAATATCCACTTGATGGATATCGTAAACTAATAAAAGACAAATAAGTAGAAATATTCTCCTACTGAATATAAATATTAGCATTTGGTTTTAGGTGCAACATAAGTTATTTTGATGGGCAAAATCATTCCTATTTTAACCCGTGTGCAATTTTAGCATTCTGCTGTACCATGTGAGCAAGAACCCAGTTATATTTAGCTGGGCTAACATTTCCATTGTCAAATACACTAATCGAAAGCCAAGTTTTAACAGTGTTTCTTGGTACTCTTCTTAGAAATTATTAATGTTTATTTGTTTACTTATTTAATGTGACACTTCTTTCAGAGATACTCTTCCCCTTTCTTGCCTTAATAGAAAATCCTTTTGTATACCAACTAACAAATTAAATAAAAAGAAAGATCAAATATATTCCTTGGATATTTGAACCACTGCATCCCATGTAAAACGTGTCTCTTTTAACCTATCATGGTCATAAAAAATATGCGTAATCAAATTGCTCAGGGCCTCCCATGTCAGTCCTTCTTGGAATTCCTTGAGAAGCATCATCTTAGATACTGTTACGTGCTCTCAGGGTGACCTTTCGTGTTTCACAATCTCCCTTTTTATTTATTAAATGTCAGGTGCTGTAACGCAGAGAATCCTACCTCCAACTGGATTTCTGAGCTCCACACATCCTAGAGTAGCCCGGCTTCAGAAATTCCATTTTGCAGTAGCTGTGCCCTCCTTTCTCTTCACAGGCAACCTCTCTTGCCCCTCCTTCCGACAATCTGTCAGACAGTCACCGATTTTTCTTTGCTGGCAATGCACTGTTACCAGTAATTGCAGAAACCATTAATAAAGTGGGTGGGAGGAGGCGAGGGGGAGAGAGCAGCGAGACACAAAGGGAATAAGTATTGTACATAGCCCACAGGCTTTTCCCTCCCACACATATGATGCACTGTTGTTCCCCGCCTCACGTGGGAAAATGTTGTCCTGCTGAAAATACACCTTAAAGGCAGCTCTGCCTCAAAGATATCACATATGCATATTAATAACACACACTTTGTAGTGCCTAGAGTTGTTTTTAATGAAGCAAGCTGAAATATACCAGCAACTTTCTCATCTTCTTCTGAGTGCTGCAGATGATCCGGGAGTGTGGGGTGGGGTGGCTTCTGCCCCTGAAAGAGAGATGAAAGAGGCATGGATAGTAAGTAATTCTTTATGACAGAAACAGAGAGGGAAGGAAGCCTCGCTGGATGAAATGAGCCCATGTCCTAGGAAGACCGAGGCTTTAGGAAGAGTTTTAGCACAGGAAATGGCCACAAACATTAGCATAAGAGTCAGCAAAGGTCAATACAGGTGAGAAGAAGGACCTGGAAAGGAAACCAGAGGAAGATAAGAAAATATTTAAGGAAGGGTCTTTGAAGAGGCATGAGGAGTCCTTTAACTCTGAGATGACTTTTTTTCCCCATCTTTCTTGCTGTTATCTCATTTTCTTATGGGACTTGACTTGCTTATTTAAGGAAAACAGATCACTCCTGTTAGCTAGGCCACATGTAAGATTGAATTTCTAGGAAGAATATGGTATATTCTAACTTTCAAGTTCCCGCTCCCTGGGGTCAATCGCTCTGCTTCTAAAGAACAGCTGATGCTTTGGAGTTCAGCAATGAGCCAGGCTGGGCAATCCATATTTGGCTTCCTTTTATTAGACTAGCCCAAGATGCAGGTGTGGTCTTTCTAAAATACTAGTTAGCTCAGTTGATTAGAACATGATGCTAATGAGACCATTATCTTGGTCTCATTACCTTGTGGTTTAACTTTGCATAGAAGAAATTTCTTCCATGCTCACCGATTTTACTCACAAAGAGAAATTATGTGGGTTGCCCAAGACAAAGCCATCATCACCACTGGAAAACCACATAACAAGGCCTAGGCTGTTCTTGTGTGTCCTTGTATCTGTTCTTTCTTTCCATTCTAGGAGGAGAGGCCCTTGTGACCTGGCACAGCATGCTCCAGCAGGCTTCTAATATTCTTCGAGTTTCTGTTCTCTTCCCACCTTAATGATCTTACACATGAAGCCCAGGGACAGCTCTACTCATGCCACATCATCAATGGCACTAAAATTAAAACCCAATCCTTTTGGGTTTAAAGCTTTCTTTGTTTGATCCCTGCTTTTCCTTCCCATCTTCCTCAACCTCCTTGTCACTCAATGTTGCACACAGGTTGGATAACCCATTAGCTCTCAAATTTTCTCCATGTTTCTCACCTCTGTGTTTGTTCTCCTGGCTGGAACACCGTCTCAAAATTTTTCCATTTCAAGGAACTGTTGAAATGTCACTGGTTACATGCAAAATTGTCTGTTGTCACATGTGAAGACAAAAATCTCCACCTTCTGCTTGTCTCTTGAACTTGGTTTTTACTTCTTTTAAGGCCTGAACAGTATTTTTAGATAATCATACTCATTTTTTTATCAAGTACCTAAAAGGTACATGGGATTTTGAACATAAATATGTAACCTCCTGATAATAGTTAAGGCTATACTAGGTTCTCCGGGAAACCCCCAACTTTCAGTGATTTAACATAATAGTTCAATGTGCTATTACTGTTAGCAGGAGACTTTTCTCCAGATGTTAATCCAAGGACTTCATTAGTTTTATCTACCTATTTTAGTTTTTTTCTGCCTATTTCATCAACTAGTTATCTACTGCTGCATAACAGATTACCCCAAAACTTTCTGGGTTCATAAAACACTTATTATGTCACAATTTGTGTAGGTCGGGAATTTGGGAGAGGTTTAACTGAGTGGTTCTGACTTAGAGTTTCTCACAAGGTTGCAAGCTGTTGGCTGGGGCTGTGTCATCTGAAGGCTGAACTGGGGCTGGCAGATCCACTGCCAAGATGACTCACTCCCAGGACCTTGCCATGTGGGCCTCCTCTCTGAGTGTGCTCACGGCATGGCAGCTGACTTCCTCCCTGAATGAGAGATCCAAGAAAGAGCTAGATGGAGCATGTTCTTCATGACCTACTCTGAAAAACTGCACTCTGTCGTTATTTCTGCATTCAGTGCATTAGAAGCAAGTGGTTGAGTTTAGCTCACACTCAAGGGGGTAGCAATTAAGCTCCGACTCTCAAAGGGAAGTGTATCAGAGAATCTGTAGATCCATTTTAAAACCACCACGACATGGAAACTTCCATAGCTCCTTCCATTTTGTGGGGCTCTGCTGACTCTTAGAGCCTGGATTCTTTAGCTTCCAGCAGATGGAAGATAAAAGTATGAGGGCACACAATAGTCTTAAAAACACTTATCTGAAAATGACACGTGTCACATCTGTTCTCATTCCAATGTCACATGACTACCTCTGGATTCAAAGGGTGGTTGTAGTCTCTGGCCAGGCAGCCATTTTCCAGTGGCAACACTCTGCAACTCCCACCCTGGCCAAATGTTAGCTTCCTCACGGCAGACACTGTCTCATCCTTCTTCACATGCCCTGTTCTACAAATAGCACAGGCCTTGTGCAGAACAGGCGTTCTTTAAATATTTCATGAGTGAATGAATACATCCATAATGGGGTAGTAGCATTATTTTTCGATATGCTTCAAAAGACAAACCTAGGTTTGCTTCTTAACTAGAACACACACCAACTGTGCTACTCAAATTCTATTTACAACTCAGCTAGGGCATGGGTGTCTACGCTCAGAACAACCTAGGCATGATGGCTCTCTTGTTATTTCTTATGAATTATTTATCTTCCCCCCTCTGAACTTTCTTCAAATGGCACGTTGCAATGGACTAGTTCTTTACTAAAGAATATTATATAAAGGCAAGAATGTTCAAAGCTTCTCTGCATCACTACACAAACAATTCAAGTAAGATGCTGCCAAATGCCAAAGCGATGGGATCACAGGGTAGCAGAGATAAGAAGTCAATTGTCATAGCAACCAGAACACCAGGATGACTATACTCCAACTTAAAAGGAAATTCTAAGAGCCTAAATACACACAAAGAAATGGCTAATTTCATAAAGATGTCATTTAAAAATAAGACAGTCACTTTAAACTTTTCTGAGTGAATATAATTTGGAAAAAGTATAAGGTGGAAAAACGCCAAGTGAAAGCATTAGTGAGGCTTCACTGTAATTTTTAATAAAACAGTCATTTATACTTATTGTTAACACTTATGGTTTTTTTAAATTTTAGAAAAGATGTTATTTTTCATTTGACGATTTTGATGGTGATACATGCTTAGTGTAGATAAATTGGAAAATATAGAAAATATAAGAAAGGGAATTAAAATATAACCTTACCACCAAGAGTAAAGCAATCTAAAAAACATTTTTAGTGCATACATATATATATTTTCAATCATATATATATAAATAAAATTGAGATTGCTTATGTGTATTTCACTTGGTATGCTGGCTTTTAACTTACATTATCTCATAAACATTTTCTCACATCTTTAATATTCTTCAAAACATTCTTTCTAGTTATTATATAATATTCCATAATTTAAATATATCATAAATTTAATTATTTTAATAAAGTTTTACATCTTGATTATTTTTATATTTTTGCTATCATAAATAGTTTTGTACCCAACACTATGGTGTGGACAATATCTATCATGTTGTAGGGGCTTAATAAGTGTTTGATGAATTATGAATATTTCTGCATATCTCTGATTATTGATAATATGTTTCTAGAAAATACATTATTATCCATTACCGGAAGATTTATTTATTTTTTTCATTTGTTTCTCAACTTATTTTATTTTGCCATATATAGTTTAGTTCTTCTTTATTTTTTTTATTTTTTATTTTTTTGAGACAGAGTCTTGCTTTGTTGCCCAGGCTAGAGTGAGTGCCGTGGTGTCAGCCTAGCTCACAGCAACCTCAGACTCCTGGGCTCAAGCAATCCTCCTGCCTCAGCCTCCCGAGTAGCTTGGGACTACAGGCATGTGCCACCATGCCCGGCTAATTTTTTTCTACATATATTAGTTGGCCAATTAATTTCTTTTTTTTATTTATAGTAGAGACGGGGTCTCACTCTTGCTCAGGCTGGTTTTGAACTCCTGACCTCGAGTGATCCACCCGCCTCGGCCTCCCAGAGTGCTAGGATTACAGGCGTGAGCCACCGCGCCCGGCCTTTTTTAATTTTTTTAATTTATTTTTTATTGTATAAGTTTAAGGTATACATGTATATACACACACATACATATTGAAGTGATGACTACAGTCAAACAAATTAACATATATGTCATTTCACATAGTTTCTTTCCTTCCTCTCTCCCTTCCTTCCTTCCCTCCTTTCTCTCTCTTTTTTTGGTAAGACTACTTAAAATCTACTCTCTTAGCAAATTTTCAGAATGCAATACGATATTATTAACTATCATCCTCATGCCGATATGAGATCACTAGATTTATTCATCCTACAAGACTGCAACTTTGTACTCTTTGATCTACATCTCCCTATCCACTCTTCTCTCTGCCCTGGTAACCACCATTCTACTCTGTTTCTATGTATTTGATTTTTTAAAAAAAGATTTATTTGGACAATTTATTAAATTTTATATTGAGTATTTGGGATAAACTTCTGATATCTATAGTACATGCTATTTTATGTGGCAATGGAGTAATACTTTGCAAAATGTACACAAAAGAGTTGCAATCATCCCTCGTTTACCCTGTGGTGAGTCAGTGGCCTCTGCTGGTGTGTGTGGTGTCTTTTCTTTCTGCCCCAGACCAAAGTACTTCATTTGTAAGGGGCTTCATATTTGCTGACACCCTTGCACCCATTAGATCACTTTCGTCCCCATAACAACCCCTTGAGGTCAGTACAGCTGATCTTATTTTCCTCATTTTACAGAAGAGGAAAGGAGACTCAGTTTGCGACATTAAAGTTCAACTCAGGGGTCTCAAGTCTCATCTGGCCTATTTGTTTCAAGAATACACACATGCAAAAGACCCCAAGACCCTCTTGCATTGGCTCCTGCTTCCCGACACATTCCTTCAGGAAAAAGATATTGAGCAACTTGGAAGACTGATGTTTTAATGCATTTGGCTGATTTTCTATTATTAGAAGGTTCAAGGGAC
This sequence comes from Mirza zaza, assembly GCA_008750895.1. Lineage (NCBI taxonomy): Eukaryota > Metazoa > Chordata > Mammalia > Primates > Cheirogaleidae > Mirza > Mirza zaza. The sequence continues at coordinate 41,477 of VSMD01063111.1, read as the reverse complement.
TTGACATATGATTTTTACCACAATCAGGATTTTATTATATCAGCAGGAGCTGTTGTTTTCATCCTACAAACTCTTTGGAGAATGGTTCTGACACTTGTTAGTTTTCTATTTGCTTTTAGGATGAGAGGGAGAAACAGGGAACTTGGCACACAGTCCCAAAATTCCTTTTAATGCTTTGCCTTATTAGAAAGTAGAGCAAAATCTGCCAAAACTATTATGGAGACAGGCTAGTATAACTAGGTCTTTAATGTTTTAAGAAATGGACCCCTCTTCTGCCAGCCTTTTGTAAACCTCAGGGGAGACCATGCCCACTCAGAGGTTCACATGAAGGTATTAACACTCAGGTCCCCTTGGAGTTCACCATTAATAAAGCCTTATTGAACCTCACATTTAGCTTAAAGAATGTCAAAGGAGTATGTAAATTAGACCCAATCATTTAAAATGAGAAGCCTCAATCCTGGCTGTATATTAGATATATCTGGTGAGATTTAAAGAAATATTGATGAGTTGGGGCACGGTGGCTCAAACCTAGCACTCTGGGAGGCCGAGGCAGGAGGATCGCTTGAGCTCAGGAGTTTAAGGCCAGCCTGAGCAAGAGTGAGATACTGTCTCTATTAAAAATAGAAAAAAACTAGCTGGGCAACTAACAATAGCAACAAAAAATTAGCCAGGTGTTGTGGTACCTGCTTATAGTCCCAGCTACTTGGGACGCTGAGGCAAGAGGATGGCTTGAGCCCAGGAGTTTGAGGTTGCTGTGAGCTAGGCTGACAACACTGCAATCTACTCAGGGTAACAGAATGAGACTCTGTCTCACAAAAAAAAAAGGAAGAAAGAAATACTGATGTGTGTCTGGACTGCATACTTGACAACTGAAATCAAAATCTCTTGAGGTGGGAGCAAGTCAAGCATCACTATCAAAGGACAGTGCTCTATATCAGGAGGAAGGTGTAGGTCCCCCTGTTGAAGATACACTGGAATCTTTCAGGATGTGACACAGGTCTCCAAACCTCTAACCTTCGGACCTAGGTTTTAGATATCCCATTAGACTATCCCCCATTTGAATTGCCATTACCTATTCTCAATTATGAAGAGCCTCTTTATTGACGAAAATTATAATACAGTAAGGAATTTACCCAGGACCAAAAACCCTGAAGTCTAAGCTAAAAACAATTAAGGGTTGAAAATAAAAGTAATTTCAAGCTAGACCCCAAGATCACTTTTGAAGCAGCCGACAATCCATAAGCCCAGAGCCGTAGATGAAAGCTTCTGCAGCTCCTGCTAGACACATCTTGGGTTCCATGGCGCCTACGTTTCCTATCTGGAAGGGCAGGACAATAAGCTCCGACTTGGAGAAGCACACAGTGGTGCGGCTGACAGCCATGCTCAGCATGTCCTTGCCCAGCCTCTGAGGTTGAGCCGGGGCAGGCAGCCTCACGCAGTTTCTGGAAATAGGATAACAAATCCCCCTGGGGCTGCAGACTGCTGCAGGCAGAAGCTGTCCCACAGCACCCTGCACTCCCCTTTCTCTAAACCTCCCTGCTTTTATTTATTGGAAATACCAGCCATTGCTTTCAACCAAAGCATTATTTGTCTTAAAAATCATTTCTCCTGCCTCTAAGGATGTTGCATAAAAATTTATTAATATGCTGTTGCCTGATGTCACTGTGTGTCTTGCATATGTTGGATGATTTGCTTAGTTTATAAGACATTCGGAATCTAACACATATCTGGCAGTGATCTGAGCATTTAGGCTTTACCACTGTGGCAAGAGAGAGCTGAAGGTGAAAGGATAAAAAGCCAACTTATGGTTAAATTGCTTGATTTTATGTCTTTTGACCTTATCATCTCCCCACTTTGAGGCACTAAATTTAATGGCGTTACAGTTGCCATTAAGGCAATTGTGTGAGAAATCCTATAACGACAGGGAAAAATCCTTTCATGGTTTTGCTCTGATGATTCCCTTGCCAAAACTTGGCTCCATCACCCTCTTATTCATCCTCCATCTCTCCAAACTTAATTTGTTTTAAATTTATTTTTTATTTTAATTTTTAATTATATATATATATATATCTAAGCTGTGCAGCATAATATTTTGATATACATACACATAGTAGAATGATTACTATAGTCAAGCAATTTAACATATTCGTCAGGTCAAAATTTACACACACACACACACACACACACTCATATACATACCTAATGTTAAAAAAAAATACGGTGACTTATGCAGAAGTCATTGACTTTCAACACCTGCCAAGGGGTGGAGCTGCAGAACCACAGACCACCTGTGGACCGCTGCATCCATCCCCTCCAGACAGCGTGAACTATGATTTAGGCAGATCCACCTTCTCTCACTTTTCTTTATTGAATACAGTATTGGTCCTTAGCCCTCTGTTTTCTCTGGTGATCTGATACTGATTATAAAGTGATGTAAATGCCTTCACAGTTCACCCCAGTGATGTAAGAGCCTAGTGGGGAAAGCATGCTCAAGGGCACAGCCCTCCCAGAACGCCTCTTGATAAGACGTGTGGGTAAAACATGCAGAAGAAATCAGTGGCCAGAGGAAAACGATGGTGCAGAAAATGTGTTTCTTAGGGAAGGACTGTTAACTTTAACGTTTGCTTTTAAAACTCTGTGCCGGACCCCCACTTAACAGCTAAAATATAGGATTGAGGGAGAAAATAAAGGTGTCAGGAAATTTAGCCTGAAATTGCTGGATGCAAAAGAACGCAGTCAATGAAGCCCAGCCTTTTTCGGTTTTGATATTCATTAAGCGTGGCAATGCACTTATATATTTTTTAGCTGTCATTACAGCTAGTTGATATTTAATCCAAATTTTAATATTTAAAAGCATACTCAGAATCTTCATTAAAGCCATAAAAGATTTAAGTGAGGCTACTCTTTGCAACTATAACAAAGCAATTTATACTCTTATCATTTCACTTAGAGTGAGAAGAGAAGCGTAGATTTTTGACAAGTGCAATCAGCCACTGAAATCAGAAGCAACTGGTGTCACCATTAGGTGGCAGGCACACTGCAGCCAGCTCTCACGTATGCTGGGTGGAAGCAAGCCCTGCTACCGGCAGAAATTCCTAGTTCTTTTCCTTGACTTTTCAAACATTTAAGCTTGCAGAAGACAGCATGTATAAACTGGCAGTGGACGTTTGTACGTGCCTCTCACACTCTTTGTTTTAACATTTGGTCTTCAGCTGCATGGACTGCTCATTCTGATTCTCTGTGCCCTACTGTGGATTCTGAGCTGGCCGGCCGCCCCCTGCCGCTTTACTTCTTCCTTTTCAGCTGTAGGATTTTTCCTCTCCAGCTACTGTGTACATGTCAGAACCTGCGCTCAGTTTGGGCTGACGACTCTGTGTTTTGCATTTTCTACATTTCCAGTGGGTTAAGAGAATTAGTCTAATGGGATAGTGTGTCTTGTAATAAATGATCTTCTAGAATCCCAGCCTTTGTCTTCTAACATTTGGGCAAAAAGTAAAAAAGAATAGTTCAAAAAGGAACTCACGGTAATTACTCGGATTCTCAGCATCTGCTAATGTAATATTTTTCCTTTAATCATGTCCCATAATGTGTAACCTTTACTTTCTCAGGTCACACTGGCTAGAGGGACAAATTGCAAAGTGTAGTTAACAATCATAAGGGTGGCAGCAATCATCTTTGGCTCTAGGTTCTTTACCCAGCAGAATCTCAGGGCCAAGTCCTTGAATTCTCCATTCTACTCCTGGCAGGTTTTAGAAGTGGGGGCTCTTCTCCTTGGAGGCTGTACAGTTTCTTTTTACTTGGCACTATTCACTCTGATTTCTCACCCAAAGAAGAGATTTCTGTGCTGCCCACACTGGCCCTGCCTCTCCTGTTGTCACTTTGCCGACCCTGTCACCCATATGGCTAAAGGTACTCTCTTACTGGGCTCCCAGGAGGCTGACCTGGGGCTTTCAGTATTTTGTAATATTTTATATTGCAGTTCTTTCACTCCAGGAACTTGGAATACATTCCTCTGAAGCTGGATTGGAGAAGATTTAAGTGGTAACACAGATGATCTAACCCCAAAATATTCCTTGCCACCAAAAAGAAAGCCATGCTCCATAATAAAGCTCTGGCCTCTTGAATCATGACCTGTTCTTCCTCTAGCTAGAAGATTTGGATTCAAGTATTGGCCTTTCTTACTCCCAGTAGTGTGGCCTTGGATAAATGACTTAACCGCTCTCTGCCTCAGTTTCCTTATATGTAATATGAGGGTAATCATAGGATCAACTTTTTAGGGTTGTTGTGAGGATTAAATCATTTAATACATGCAATGGGCTAATAGTGCCTGGCTCATGGTAAGCAGATATCCAGTGTCAGCTATTGATATTATTAGAACTTTTGATCTATGTATTCCAGGGACTGACCACTAGTCCTTATTTTTTCCTAGGGGCTAATTGAGATTTCATGTGTAGGACCGCTGATAGTTTGTCTCAGTATATGGAGATTCTAGAGGAATGTGGGCGGATTTAAGTTGCTATCTCTACCCTCCCACACCTCACCCATGAAAATTCCTTGAATAAACATGTTAAAAAATATATGGATAGAAAAATTACTGTTGACTTCATGCCAAGATTGGCATGTGAGAGTAAAGCCTCCAGAATTTGCTTTGTGTTTAGGGGTGTAGTTAGACATACACGTATTTACGTTTTGGCCACCATTCTCCCTTTGCCTTCTTAAAAGTATGTGGAATTTCCTTTGGGGGAACCACCTCCTCTCATTCTCAGCCATGCATGATTGGGTAAGATCAAACCTACCCCTGGTCCCAGAGGGGCCCCTGATTGGCCTGTACCATTAAACTACCCCATCTCCTCTGGCTCTGTGATTGGTCCAGGGAAGCAGCTTTAAACAAATCAGGATCAAAGAGTGCCCAGGAGACATGTGCTGGGGCTTCTGGGAAAGGAAAATGCAACACTTTCTCCCAGTGCTACAGGAAGAGATCCCTCTCTCTTATTCTGGCTAACACAGCCTGAGGATGAACGTGAGATCTGGAATGCGACAACTTGAGGAGGATGTCAGCCCCGGGCAGAAACAGAGAGAATTCCCTGGCAATATCTTTCCAGCTGCTAAACCCATCCTCACTGCAGCTTCCTTAAGCCTTCTTGGCTCCAAGTCAACAAATACCCTTTATTAAATCAGCCTGAGTTGGGGTTTTTTGTCACTTGCAACATAAAATGTTTGTCCCTACTAAAACTCTGCATTATAGCTAAAATAATCCTGTGGCAGAGAGAAACACTTTATGGTTCCAGAAGATAAAATTTGAGAACTAATATTGCAACCTCATTTGGATTTAGATAGCTAAGATATCTAAAAAATTCAAAGCTTTGTATACTTACATATGACCTCCCTTGATATGCAAATTCAGAGTGGAGTCATTTGTTAAATTGGATTTTCAGAAAGGGGTTCCATCTGTCAATTAGAAAATGGCCCTTTTTATACTTTACCAATGTAAGGTAATGCAATGTTTGGCACATAGCAAGTGCTCAAGGATTGTTTAAGAAGTGCAGTTTTCTGGTTATACTTGAATTTCTGATTAATTGAAAGTTAATTAGAAACTCTCCCCCCCACCACCTACCATTTCTTCTCTTTAGAAAATCTTTATAAAATGTATGAGTGCACTTTCTTTCCTTAGTAATTACAGTATAGTGAGCATAATTGCATTTTTGATGATTAAGAATTTTACAGTGCCTCAGGGTTACCAGTCAGACTATAAATTCTCATTGTACAATTTTTTACATGGAGAATTTGCAGGAAATTGAGCTAAATAGGGATTGATCCTGGGACATTCTCTAGAAGTTTATTTTCTAAAAACTTCGACATCTATTCATTTTCATTTTCCTTTAAATTTTTCTTTAAAAATTTTTTTTGTGCAAAAGCGTAATCAGAATTTTGATCAGATGGATTCTGGCTAAAGAAAATTTTGCTATATTTTTTGATAAACTATATTCACCCTGGCATCAGTAATTGAGCAGTGAAATTATTCATGAGGAACATGGCATTGGAGTTTCAGTGAGAAGGTTACATTGGGTTTAATTTTGATTGTGCAAGTTCTCTGGTGGCTGCAAATTCAAGGAAGAAGGTGGATGTCAATGTCAGGGCATCCGGCAAGGAAGGATTATGGTCCATTTTTGCCATATTTCTTTTGTGGCAAGATGGCCCAGCATTTTCGGATCTTCCCGTATCCTGTGGCTACCGCCACCCCTGGTGGGTTATGTAGAGGTTGACATAGAGGAGACATGTCAGGCAGATGCATCTTGTTCTTGGCAGTCTAGATCTGTCTTTTCTAGTTTCTTTTCACCACTAGACTGAGAAGCTGGAGGAGATTCAGGGATTTGGGATCAGGGCATTAGTTTTTTATTCCCATCAGAGATGTGATGAACAGCTAGCATCAGGGATTGGCAGGGGGATACCATGCCTTATGTAGTCATCCAAGAAAACAGCAGGCCAACCACTGGTGTGTGGCCAGGGCTGGGACGGAGAAATTGCCGTTCAAGTCAGGAGGATACGAAGGGGCCACATCAGCATCCAGGAAGCGAGTATCAGGTCGCAGAACAGGGAACCTCCCTGGTTGGTGACCGGCCAATGACAGTGGGACCTCCTGTTTGTGTCAATACCCTTGAAGTCTCAATTCTCTCCTTCTTTCCCCTTCTTCCAATGCCTTATAGTCTTCAAGAGGCTGTATTCTGGGATCGTTCAGAAACTGGCATCGGACAAGTGAAAAATTTGTTTTTGTACTATTTCCAGGCAAGTTTATCTTTTGCTAGGGTCATCCTTCATGTGAGTGTTGATGTTATTGACCTACTGTCTGCAGGGCATGTACTTTGAGTTGTATATATGGTAGGGATGATGAATTAAGCTTGAGTTAGCGAAACTCACCAGTCTCCCCTGGGAATATGGTTTTGAATTTGTAGGAAAATTACAGGGGTTTCCTGTAAGACTGTGTATTTGCTGGAAAACTGATGAGGCAGTTCATGATTAGGGTGCTAACTTGTCTTCATGCAAAACGAACTGTTTTTTTCTCTTCTTTTTAAAATCGGGTTTAAACCTCAGTCATTCCTCATTAGTGCCATTCCATGCTCATTTTAGTTATAAACAAAATATTTTACTACCAGGCCATTCAGCCACAGCTGGAGTGAGCACTGTAGGGGTGACATGGATGAGTTAGATGGAGCCTGAGAGCTCCCAGGGCTCAAAATCCCACGGAGACAGACAGTGATTCTAACACAAGAAGGGCTGTGAAACGTGCCATAATAAAAGTATGAATGGATTTCATTAAGAGAAACAAAGAAGGGAGAGGATGTTCCAACCAGGAAGATGCCTGGAGAAGAAGAGACTTGAGTCAGGCCTTGGAGGGGAGGTGTAGAACCACAGCAGAGCACAGCCCAGGGGCAGGGCGTGTCAGGAAGGAACAGCCCAGACACACCGGAATAATCTGATGAGGTCGAGGTGAGGGTGTGTGGAGGGCAGGAAAGATGAGTATGTGGTTTCAGTGAGACTGGAGATGGAGGCTGGGGTTTGATCATGGGTGGCTGTGACTGCCAGGGTAGAGCACGGCGGGAACCAATCAATGTTTTGGAAAAAGGGAGTTGACGTGATTATCAGGTTTCAGAAAGATAATTCCCAGGGCAGGGTGGAGAGTAGGTGGCACAAGTAAGGTGGGGAGCTGGAGCCGTTAGTCAGGAAGCTGCTGCAACTATTTAGATGACAGCTGGTAAGATCACGAGCTGGGAAAGTGCTGGTGGGAAGGAAAAGGAGGCCATGGGCACGGGAGGTATGGGGGACCATGGAGAGGGAGGTACAAATGGCTCTGGGCTTAAATGGGATTGGGAATGTAAAGGAAGTGACAAAGGAGAACAAGATTTTCTTTTAAGAAGAAGATAAAGAACTTGTTTTTGAATATATTGAATTGTGTATGTGTACATGGCCAGCAACTGAGAGCTGAACTTGCTCCCTGAGGTCCCTGGTATGTGTCATTTACTTGTGGGGCCTCAGCACACAGCACAGTATTTATTTATTTAGTTAGTTATGTATTTATTCAACCAATATTGATGAAATGCCTACTCTGTACCAGGTACAGGGCCTGGCATATAGTAGGAGCTCAATAATTATTTCCTTAATTGAACTAAACTAACTTTTATGGATTCCTACTTTCTGTTCATGCAAATGCAAGTTGTCATTTTACTGAGAACTTCTACTTGGTTGACTTTAGTAAGATCATTTGTGTAATGGGAAGCAGTAGAGACATAATGGGGTCCGTTCTGTAAGAGGGGGAGCTAAGGACCTGTATCTGTAAAGGATACATCATGGGGTCCAGTGGGAGTCCACCATCCTCTGCTAGGTCCCTCAATCTGGAAGTAGACAATGAGCACAAAAGCCTTGGAGAGCTTCATTATAGACATTTTCCCAAACCAGGTAGAGGGGTGGCATGGGTGAGTTGAGCGAGTCACTTAGGTATTTATGCCTAAATGAGAAACCTGTACTTCATAAGATTAACTATATTTATGCCTCTTTTTGTGTAATTTATGTATTTTCTTCATATTTTCATGTTAAATTCTTCCTTAGGTGTTAATATTTTCCAGAACTCTAATCCGTCTTTGTTAGAGGAGTGAAGGAAAACAAAGTCAACTTTCGATGGTTCTTTTCTTGTTTGGGTTGGAATTTTCTGTAGAGACTAACATACTACCAGGGGCTAGGCGTGGTGGTGTCAGGATGCTAGAGAGGTAGTAAGCACTAAGGAAAGGAAAAGTTTAATGGAAAAGTCAGGGTCTGCTGCACAGAATCTAGGTGCTGGAGATGTTGTACAGCACAGGGGATTAGAGTGTGGGCTCACTGAGTCAGCGTGCTGGATTGGAGTAATCCGAATACAGAATTCATGCAAATGATGTCCTCTCTTTAGGCTTCCACTTCCTCACTGGTAAGAGAGATAATAATCATACTTGCTTCACCTTCTAATATACTAAATAATTTGCCTGATTATTATGTTATTTTCTATTTCCCCCTAGCTTGTTAGCTTTATGGGGGCAGGAATTTTTATGTACATTGATCTTTTATGTATCCTATGCACTGGGCACATGGTTGCCTTGGAGGTAATGCCAAAGCAAAGGAAGTGGGGAAGAGGGGAGGGATGATTGGCATGGTAGGAGGATAAGCTGGGCACGTGTTCCTGAAGGCCAGTGTAGGAAGAAGTGTCATGAAGTAGACAGCAACAGGGCTGGATAGTGAGGAGAGACAGAAGAAGGGGAGATCCAAGGACAGGTCTCTGGATTTGGTGAGTAGGAGGACACTTGTGCCTTACAGAACCCGAAAGCCAGCAGATAGTGGCAGAAAACCTGGTAGCCAGCGGTTGGAGGCTGAAAAAGATGGGAGGATGTGGTGACAGTGAGTTACAGCTACTCTTTCCAGAAGCCTGGAAGAAGAGGAGCAGAATGGCGCTTTGTCTTGAAGGCAAAAAAGGTCCCAGGGTAGATTTGCATTTTTAAACCAAGGAAGGCAGATGCCCCAGGAGAGGGAGAGCTGGAAGGTGAGAAGAGAGATAATTATCCATAGATCAAGTACCTGAGGAGGGAAAGAGCAAGATAAAACCCCAAGGGGACAAGTTAGTCTTGGAGGACACTTCTGGATGAATGGGAATAAATGGGGAAAACAAGAAGAGGGGGAGATTTGAAGCCTATGGGAGGGGGAACAGTTGTGGGAGTTCAAACTGAAGTCACCCATCATCTCAGCGAAGTAAGTACCAGGATAGTCTGGCTGTGGTTTGGCGAGGGCTTGAAAACGGTGGGAAAGAATGGGAGAAGCTATAAAGGGAAACTCAGCTGATAGGATTTTGCCGTGGACCGAGGTGAGGGGGAATTAGATGGCCTGGACATGTAGCAGTTCCAAGCTGCTCAGTTATGTGACTTTCTCCCCCAGTAATGCTCCAGCTTCAAAATGAGGATCAAGAGAAAAATGGCTGGCTGGAATCATATGAGATTCAAAGTGAGAAGGGAGGGTGCGATGATGGGTAAATGGGTCCTGGAAAACCAGGCTCCTGTTGAAAGTGTGACTTGGAAAGTAGATGAGAGCAGTAGGGGACTCGGTGAAGAGGGAAAGATCAAGGAAACGAAAGCCTTGAAGACAAAGACCAGATTCAGCTGTGGTGAGAGAGGGTGGGAGAGGCAGAAAGTAGATGTGTTTATCTGATTTAGTCATTTTTTATTTTGGAAAAAAATGTGGGACTAATGAAGCTGGAAGTTTCTTATGGATTAACCCAATAAACAGCACCCATTTATACTTTTTGGCACACAAGTATAATGTGACCATTTCAGGGTGATAATAACTCATGGTTAGAGTAGAAAGAGCTAAAGAAAGCATTTCTTCTAGATCTGTGTTTAACGATGAGAAGGGACAGACACCATCCCTCATCTCAATCATCATGTCCTTGGAAGTTAGTCTTCTGGAAGAGAATCTCTGCCTGAATTTCCCCTGAAGTTCTTTCCTAGACATATGCTAAGTTATAGCAGAGTTTATTCTAAGCGGCTTTTATTTCCTCTTTCCTTGGCTGTAACAGGAATGAAAAGAAGTGGCTTTAGTGGAACACAAGATGCCATCTTATTAGTGTGGTGCCCTGAATCTATTAGCTTTGGGTAGGCTGGCTGGTTTCCAGTGATTTTAAATGAGCCTGGCAGTGCCCGGTCACATTTCTACCAGCATTTAAAAAAGTAGTCCAGGTAATGTGTCTCTTTTGACCTTGGTAAAAATAATAGCGTCAACGCCTAGTCTGCCTATATCTAAAGCCCATCTATGAAAAAGTGACATAGCAGCCCACGTTCTCGAGGTAGAGGATACAGGTTCTGTCCAGCAGCCATTAGGTGGTGCTGCCTAACCAACATTCCTGTCTCCGTTAGGCCACCTAGATGAGCCCTGTTGCCTTTATTCTGGGTACAATGGAGAATATTAGATGATTTTCTTACAAAAGATGGAAGTGGCTGAAATTTCTCTATCACCTCTGTAAAACTTACCAGACTCTCTTTCTTAAGAGTAACCAATAAGTGCTTAAGGAAGCAGCAGGCAGAGAGGTGGCCGGAAAACAAGCATTGATATTTGAATAGCACTTTCCACTTTGCAAAGAATTTTCACATGTCAGCATTACTGTAATATAATAAAGAGACAGTCAAAATTTTTTTCTGAATCAATAAAGGAAGTACTATACGTAGAAGAAATTAATTCTATGTTTACTTTTGATAATATAGAAATTCCATCAAAGTTAGTTTATGAAGAAAAGTTGATGTCTCGTGAGACAACAGACATGGCTATTGATAAATACGACACCTACTCATACTTGTTGTATTGGGGGATATTTTATAAGTTATCTTATTAGCAGAGAATTGAAAAAGTACAACAGTAAGAAGTGTTTATTAAGAACATATTCTCAAACTCTGCTTGTTTCAAAATGATGCCTTTATTGAAGAATAAAGAATTTGTTCTCCATTATATATTACTACATATTCTACTTTTCTTATTTTAAAGAATTTATTTATTTTTTAATTGAAAAATAAAAAGTATACATATTTATGTACAAAATACGCTTTGGAATGTGTATACATCGAGGAATGGCTAAATTGTACTAATTAACATATGCATTATCCACCATACTTATTTTTTAAAATTTACTATCTTAGCAATTTTCAAGAATATAATACATTGTTATTATTTACAGTCACCATGCCATGCAATAGATCTCTTAAACTTATTCCGTCCATTTAGCTAAAATTTTGTATCCTTCGACCAACATATCCCCAACTCTGACCTCCTCTCCAAACCTCTCTTAACCACCATTCTCTGTTTCTATCAGTTAAACTTTTTTAGATTCTACATTTAAGTGAGATCATCATGCAATATTTGTCTTTCTGTGTCTGTCTGGCTTATTTCACTTTAACACAATGCCCTCCAGGTTCGTCCATATTGTCTCAAATGACAGGATTTCATTCTTTTTAAACACTGAATAATATTCCGTTGTGCATGCACCACATTTTCTTTATCCATTCATTTCCTTTATTCATTCATCTGTTGATAGGCATGGAGGTTGATTCTATATCTTGGCTATTGTGAATAATGCTGCAACAAAAATGGGAGTGCAGATAATCTCTTTGACATGCTGATTTCATTTTCTTTGAATCTATGCCCAGAAGTGGTATTGCTGGATCATATAGTAGTTCTACTTTTAATTTTTGAGGAACTGCTGTACTGTTTTCCATAATGGATGTACTAATTTACATTCCCACCACCAATGTGCGAGGATGCCCTTTTCTCCACATCCTTTCCAATACTTACCCTTCATCTTTTTGATTATAGTCATTCTAACCGGTGTGAGGTGATGTTGTACTGTGTTTTTAGTTTGCATGTCTCTGAAAATTAATGTTTAACACTTTTTCAAATATCTGTTGGCCATTTGTAAGTCTTCCTTTGAGAAATGTCTATTTAGGTCCTTTTCCTTTTTTTTTTTTTGAGACAGGATCTTGCTCTATTGCCCAGGCTAGAGTACAGTGGCATCATTATAGCTGCAACCTCAAACTCCCGGGCCAACTCTTAGTTTTGTTGATCTTTTCTATTCTCTATTTCTTTTATTTATACTATGATCTTTATTATTTCCTTTCTTATACTAACTTTGGGTTTAGCTTGTTCTTCTTTTTCTGGTTCCTTGAGGTATAACATGAGATAGTGAGATCTCATCTCTCCAAAAAAAAAAGGTAAAAACAGAATCCACATTTTAGCAGGCATTTGTATGGACATGGTTTAACCTGGATATATCCTAATCTAGATATATCAAACTACATCACAATAGAATTTTCTTATGTTTTTGGGCAAAATTAATATATGAAATTAAGAAAATTAATTTATGATTAGCTATTTAACAAAAATTTTTCTAATTTGTCACTGACACATGCACATTACACAGTAATCTATGTTACAGCAAACACATCCACTTTTTCTTCGATGAGGAAACTGTTCAGATCATACATAAATGGTTGACCTGGCCCGTTACCTTAACGATAAGATTTGGCTTCTATGTCTAATTATTAAATGTGGCCCATTAGGATTCGCTACTTAGAAATATACTTGTGCATTTTTTCATTGCGACAGCTAGACAATCTCCAAACGGTCATCTTAACAGTCTCTGATCTTTTACATAGAAATAGTCACAGCCTCTCAGGATGAAGATGGAGACGCATCATGTTGCTATATTTGTTTCCCAGAATCTAAGGTATAATCAATTACAGCAAAGCCATAATCAGTGTTCCTGATCCTGTTTGTGATTTGCGTTTATTGTTCTCCTAGAGGAAGCCTCACACATGCAAAACCATATGCTCCGTCACTTCTCAAGTTGTGGTGTCTCATCTGGAAGTGATTAGAGTCCCTGTCCCTCAACATTTCTTTTATGACTCCAAGATTAAAAGGCCATATTTTATCTTATTTTTATTATATCTTTTGGGGGAGGCACAAAAAAACAGTAACTCTTAGCAGGGAAGGGAAGTGTATGCCATCTGACCTAGAAACAGATGCTAACGTCAACTGATTGATTGGGAAGATCACAAGCAAAGCTGTACAGGGCATCTTTGTATCTGTAAGCATAGCCCTGACAATATAAAAAAGGAGAAATACCTCAATATAATCCCAAAATATCATTTCATGTGTAATAAAATGAAGTTACTCTTTGACCAAAATAGACCCTTAGTTGACTGCTCAATCAAAAACTCAGTTAAAGTAGAGAATTATAAGAAATAGCTTACACAAATCTTATGGGTTTTGTTTAAACTTGAAACTCATAATTATACACTAATTCACCCACCTTGTGAAGTGGGACAAGACCTTATCCTTGAGTTTGGACCTTCCGATTATTGCTCTTCATTGGTTCTCATACATGTGACATCAATACATTATCAGTTACAAGACACAGCTTCAGTTTCTTGTTTTTTTTTTTTTTTTGAGACACAGTCTTGCTCTCTTGCCCATGCTAGAGTGCAGTGGTATTATCGTAGCTCACAGCAACCTCAAGCTCCTGCGCCCAAGTGATCCTCCCGCCTCAGTCTCCCGAGTAGCTAGGACTACAGGCCAGCGCCACCTCACGCATCTAATTTTTCTATTTTTTGTAGAAATGGGATCTCACTCTTGCTCAGTCTGATTTCGAACTCCTGAGTTCAAGCAATCCTCCTGCCTCAGCATCCCAGAGTGCTATGATTAGAAGCATGACCCACCACATCCACCCAGCTTCATTTTCTTGAGTGAAGGGAGAACTTACAGAAACTTACAAAGAAATCTGAGACCACTACTCTTGCATATTTTTATGATTTGATCTCTTCCCTCAATCTTTTACAGTTGTCTTGCTCATACTTAATATGACAATGTTTTTAAAAGTGGACTCTCTCTGTAGTCTCTTCCCAATGCATTTGATATGGTTTTTATAGAGACAGTAGATCTTTTGCTCTTCATATTCATATTACTTGCTTCTAATAATATTTAATTAATTTACAGGATGACAGTAATAAGTACAACTGGCATCACTGGCTTTAGAAACAGGAACTCTCAACTGTTGCTTGGCATACAATGCAAGGGCTTGGGCAGTGTCATGGAGGTGTACAGTGGCAGTGAGTGGCCTACTAGTTGTGGAAGTCAGCATTCCATGGGTACCAGACAGTCTGTTTTATAGATGGCAGTGAGACGCCCAGTTCATCTTTCCTACTTGAGTAGAGGATAAGAGAGAGTTTTTGCAATTATTACCAATAAATTATTATCACTATGTATACAGGTTCTTGTAGGTAAGTGAACAACTCTTCTGTATTCTTTGATATCAACATACAGAATGGCAACCTTTCAATAATGTCTTCTCTCTTTAAGCAAGTACAGTTTGGAGTTCTTTAAAATCTAGTTTTGTCTTAGGTATTCAGTGACTCTTAATTCAGGCTATAGAAATGTATACATCAGTGGACTTTGCTTATTAAAACACTTTTGAGTGTATGGTATCTCACATTATGTAGCTCCTTAAAAGTTATTTTTTCCCTTTCTTTCTACCTAAAAGATATATGCATCATAAACAATGGGAAATATCTGTATTCAACAACAATAGTAAAAAACAAAAAACAAAAAAACCCTCCATGTAATTTAATGTTGGAAATCAATATTTTATGTCCCTGATTGAATTGAGAAGTGGAGATGAAGACTTTTATTGCCCCAGGTGGACTGGGAAATGTTGGTGCCTGCAAACCTGCAGTCAGCCACAGAACATCCAGTCACTACGTGTTTTCATTGCTCCTAATATTCTGCAGCTCGAGGCTACTGCCTGTTCTGCCTAACGATAGGGCCGACCTTGACCTTCCCCAGGGGGCCCTCTGCACTCGTTCACCCCTTGACATCAGCCTTCAGAGTATATGAAATAGAAATCTTAATGAAAGAAGGGAGGGCTGAGATTTTACTGTGTGCTTATCCAGCTAAAATGCTAGCATTTCTTGATTATATTAGATTTTTAAGTCATTCTGAACTCTATCTGCAACTCTGCTCCCTTTTATCTTTCCTCGGCATCACAACCTTTACTATAAAGCTTATTTCAAGGGAGAAGCTGTTAGGATTCACATCACTTACTCTTGTTTCGTGCTGGTCTGTTTGTTTGGGATACCAGCTTACAAGATGTCCTTTGAATGATTGCTTTTAATGAAATCAAAGTGACTTGAGGACCAACAACTTTGATGGCTGAATATGTGTTTTAGATTACTTCGGGGGTGCCTCTTGCAACTTGGTTGGATAAGTGTGAAAATGGAATCATTAGAAATGAAGAGGGATAAGGCCTTTGTTCTAGGCTGTTCGCAGAATTCTAAATTAGCAGAAGGAAAAGGCTCAGAGGAGGTGGTCACTGAGATGAGACCTCAGATGCAACCTGGGGAACATCTGTGGACTCAGGAGTGCTTGCATATTGGGGTGCTGGCTGTTCTTTGTCTGCTATTGTCAGATACTTCGGGGCTACAACAGATGAGAGTGGTTTCTTGTCCTTAGAGGGTTTTAAAATTTCTTACTTTGGGGGTAACTCTTGAAGTGGTGGTGTCTTTTTGGAGATTTCCAGGGGTTATTGGAGGAAAGGTAGAAGGCTCGTTCCCTCTACACTGGGCTAGCTAGTCCCAGGGGTGCAACCGACTTGCTCATCTGCAAACCCTCTGGAGCAGGAGTCCAGCTCTAATGGAAGTGACTCCTCATAGTTAGAAAAGGAATTTTCAGCACAATACTATAGAATGATGCACTCACTCTTCTTTCCATTAGGGTGAACAAATGTTTTACAATGACTTACCAAGTATCTACTTCTCATCTATAATAAAAACATTGAGCATTCATTATGGATAAGGCATGGCACATATAGCTTACTGTAGCCTCAAACTCTTGGGCTCAAGTGGTCCTCCCACTTCAGCCTCCCAAGGAGCTGGGACTACAGGTATGTGCCACCATGCCCGGCTAATTTTCAATTTTTCTTTCTTTCTTTTCTTTCTTTCTTTCTTTCTTTCTTTCTTTCTTTCTTTCTTTCTTTCTTTCTTTCTTTCTTTCTTTCTTTCTTTCATAGAGACAGAATCTGGCTATGTTGTCCAGGCTGGTCTCAAACTCCTGGCCTCAAGCAATCCTCCCACCTTGGCCTTCCAAAGTTTGGGGGTTACAGGCATGAGCCACTGTGCCCAACCAAATTCTCCCAATGTCTTTAGTCATTTCATAATCGTTTTTCTATGAAAGAGGGAAATGAGATTTAGAAAAATAAAGATAAAGTTCCCTAAACTAATAAGGGGCAAAGGCGGGATTTAAATACGGTTCTGTCTGTCTCCCCCAGCTGGTCTTAACTCAGAGAGGCTCTCTCAGAGTCTCATTGTGAAGAATTATTCTGTGTTATTCACTTTGAGTTAGAGAAATGTAAGCAGATAATATCCCCTCTAACCTCTTAAATTCCTGGGAAGAAGATCAAAATGAAAAGATGGATACTTTTAATTATTATGTTATCAACAGATCAGCTTGCATGATGCCGAATGGATATAAAAGCTCTATCATCATAATATATTTATTCGAGAAAAGGATGAGAAATAAGTAGCTATTGTCTCACATGTGGGAAGGAGAATGGAGAATATTCTATGCTGATATAAAGTCTCAGCCCATGAGAAGGGACGTTCTCGTTTGTGAAGAAACTGACAGCTCCCATGTCATTCCAGATGCCCCTCTCTGGGTGCTAATAGAGTGCCGTGCTTGGTGAAGCTGCAGTCCCTAATGTGGTTGTTCTCTGCTCACCTTGGGTATGGGCGCCATGGCTGGAAGGCGCTGGCTCACCTTCTGCCCCCCAATTTCTGCAGGGCTTGTTCTCTGCAGTAGTTCGTGGCCCACATACAGACAGCCTGGCTACCCCAAGCAATGAGCATGATTTTCTTTGCAAGTGTTGGCCAGGGTGGGTCCTAACCTGAAGATTGATTTTATGCATGACTGCACAACATTGTGATAAATGTATTTAAACACAAAACATCCCAGAGACGGAATCGCCAAGCTCAAAAGCTATGCAGGTGGATTTTTCTGACCCTCTTTTGCATCCACGAACATTTTCTTTATGTTCTTGGGAAACAGCTAGAGAGATTTTTATAGCCGTTCACATTTCAATCCTGGGACTCAGGAAGTTTCTCTATTGTGCCTTAAAGAGTGAGACATGTGCCGCTATCAAACTTGAACTGCTCCGGACAGCTGTGCATATGGAAAAGAACTACCGTGCCTGAAACATTTTCGTGTTGCTGTAGACTCTCCTTACGGTGCAGCTGGCCTGAATTCTTTCTAGAAAGATGGTGTGCAGCTGTTTCTCAGAGGCAGCACCCGAAGGCAAATACTCATCACCCCAAATACCCATCACCCCGCACATCCTTTTGTATCTTGGCAAGCCCTTTTGTCCCTAACTCTGTTATGGATAATCACAAAAGATTGCTATTTATCTGAATCTTCTTTAGGATAGAATGCCTGAGCTCCTGCTCAGAACTTCCAGGACTGCGGCATTCTATTGTTAAAGGTTTGCTGTGTCTCCCACCCCCTCTCATTTTCGCAGTTTCCATGGCAACATGTGGCTTTGATGGCACCCCCAGGATTATTACTATCATCACAGTTATTTCGTCTGATGACTATTGTTGCCTATTGTCATCAACATCGTTTTGACTGTCGGTTAGTCATATCCTGATCCTAAACACCTGGCCTCTGGGGAATGCTGCCTCAGAACAGTTGAAAAGTAAAAAAAAATAGAATGTAAATCCCAAGAGATTACCAGTGGTGCAATTATCCTACATCAGGTTGATTATTTTTTCTCTCTTCTTTTTTAAAAAAATGTTCCCACCAAGTCATTGTAATCCCTCCACAATACACCTAGATAAGTTTGTCCTGGTGCCAAGATATACGTGGTTGTCGCTACTGCTGTTTTGTTTTTAGAAAAGGAGTGTGTGTTTGTGTGTGTGTGTTGGTGGGCAGAGTGGGGCAATTATACATCTAAAGCTTTCTTATATTACTAAAGGAAATTTTCATGAAATGTTGGAAGCTAGTTGTTTAGAGATGGAGTTTTAATAGAATATTATCTGCTGATTTTATCAGACCTGCTGCCAACCCTCCGAGCCTCCTTGAGGCTGAGTGGGGATAGACTTCCTTTGTAAGAATTGCTTCCATGTAGGTTAGCGTAATGGCCAGTGCCAGCTGGGACACCGTACTTTTGGGATGTACTCAAACTTGGCTTGAAACACTACACCCCAGGCCGTGAGAGTCCAGAACCCTCATTCTCATTTCCGCAAGCTCCCACAGCTGTCGTTTCTTTGTGTCTTTCTATCTCTGGGCTCCTGTGTTGATGTGGCTTCTCTTGCTGGGTTTAGTGAAACCCTAAATGCAGAATTTGGCCTCTTCCCCAGTTTTTAGAAGAAACTCTCATGTCAAGCTCGTCTGCTCTTTCATACACCTTTCGTCTCTCCCTCCCCACTCCTTTCCTTTTCCTTCTCTCTCTCTCTCTTTTTTTTATCATTCTTCCTTCCTTCCTTTCTCCCCCCTTCATTCCCACCTGCCTTTCAGTTTTGCCAGAGACTGAGGACTTGGTGGGTTGCTGTGCAGAGTCACGATGCAGGGGACATCATTTCTTCACCTATCTATTAGCTCTACCTTTCACTCCCTTTTTTCCCTCTCTTTCTGGCACATTGAAGCATTTCTGTGTCTCATTTAGGGTGGCTGTCCCTAAAAGGAATTCAGTGAAACCCTTGGTTTCAGTCTGCACCCGGGTATATATTTGCAGCACCTGCCCATCAGTTCCACAAACTCTGGCTCGTAGGGGATAAGAACAAAACCCCACATTAATTTGTGTTTTTGGTGGCACCGCAGTTTGCTCCAACTCGCTGCTCAAAGCCTCGAGGCCTCCAGGAACCTGGCAGGTGACATACCTGAGTCAAGGGGATCTGGTGGACGAGACCATGAGGAGTGGGGGACAGCGTGTGTTTCTAGAGACATGGGTCATCGGAAGGGAGTGGCAGCCACTTAGCTCCAGCTCGTGGCTGCCTGCAAGGATGGGCGTCCGGTGTAGCCTCGTCTCTTGATTTTTAAGAATTTAGAGATCTGATGTTTTATATAAAATTTTCCCAAAATGTAAACGTTGGCAGCTATTTTTTTTTTTTTTTCAAAAAACTGTGCGAGACAACACTGTGTTGGTCCATATGTGTTTGTCTAGGAGAGACAGACCCAGCCTGCAGCTCTCCCCATTGTCTCTTCTGCCCTGGGTGTTGGGTGGGAGGTTTCCTGGGCCAGTGCCCATCTCCCCGCCCCTCCGCGATGCCGTCCCCGATCACCCCCAGCCAGGCTGGGGTGTCTTCTGCCTTAGGAGAAGCTGCAAGGCATCATGGGGGCTGAGGCCTGGTCGGCTCATTGATTCTAATCCAGCAGCAGCAGAGTTTGAGGCTACATCAAAAGCAAACATCATTCCCAGCCTAGATTTTCAGCCACATTTCCTCCATGCTCAGGGCCAGGATCCACCCTTTAATACCTCTGTCTTCCAGTTGCTAGAAAAGATTGCGTTCTTCCCCACAGGTCCACCGTGAGGAGAAAGAATTAGAGTGCTTATTAAGTTTTTTTTCCCTTTTATCTCTTTCTTGATGACGGGAGAACCCAATCCAGTGTGTTCTTAGCCTTGAACTTCTAGAAGATCAAGCTATAGATCTCATTAAGCATAAAATTCATCACAAAGTGCCCATTCTTATCACAAACTCCAAAATTTCTGTCCCAGGGGCTCAGGCAGTGCTTGTCCCTTCCCCACTGCAGCCTGTGACATGCCCTGGAGTGGGACAGGGGTACAGTGCTTCCCCGGAAGCCCAGGCCCCCGAATGGGAAGCACATTGGTGGGTGTAGTATTTCAGGCTCTGACCAGATTTTGGGGTTTGAGCCTTCTCACCAGAGGCTGGGTAATGACAGAAAATTCCTTTAAACACTGAAATCTTTTCTGTATGGGAAAAGGAAGCTCATGGTCACTATGCCTGGTGTGCTCAGAGTCTCTCCCTGGCCCACGTGAAGACCCTGAATCCCTTCGATAAACAGCTTATCCATGTAAATACATTTTCATTCAATGAATCATAAAAACATATTGAAGACCTGCTGTCTACTAGGTATTAGGAAGACACACATCTAGACCTAGTGCATTGTTGGTGCCCTTGAGGAACTCATGGTCCAGAGTGGGAACAAACAGGTAACCTGGCAAGTCTGTGCAGACTGAGGAAGGCACAACATGGACAGTGGTGAGGAGAAGCAGCCCTTGGAGGAGAAGTTCAAGGAGTCTGCTTGGCCAAAGGGGGCAGAGGGGCTGCCCAGGTAGAGGGCACAGTGGCCTGTACCTGGGTGTGGAGGTGGATAGGATCTGCTTGTCCAGGAGATGCAGCTTATGATCAGGGACCCCCATGAGGGGCTCTCACCAGGAGAGGCTGGCTGGAGGAGAACTGGCAGGGTGAGCCCCTGCAGGCTGCCATGTCCCCTTGTCCTAAGGCAGTCACGCTCATGGCAGGCGTGCTGGGTGAAACTATTTTTCCTATTAAATATATGTTTCTTTCTCTTTTTATTTTAGTGTGAATGTATGTAGTTGAATTAGTGAAAATTAAGTGAAAGAATGACGCAACGCCAGTGGAGAGATCTTTTTCAAATATCTACAAAACACCTACAGTGTGCACTTTGGGTGCTCTCTGAGGACTCAGTTTTGAGCTGGTGGCCCTTTAGCTGTCAAAGAGGACACATAAGAGAAGCCCCCGTGGGTACTGGGAGCATTATAATGTAGGGGAGAATTGCCTGGACTTGGATGTGACAGACACCTGGATTTGAACTCAAGCTCTCTCCTTAAGATCTCTTGATGTTGGGCAAGTTAATCTGTGTCTCTTTTATTCTCACTCTTGTTTTCAGGATTTCATCATTGGGAATTATGGCATTTGGAATGATGTCGTTTGAGATTATGCTCGGTCCTTGTTTTGTTCACTCTCCTGACCCAGTGTATAGCATAGTATTTGTCACATAGGAGGTATGCCATCAACATTTTTGAGTGAATAGATCACTAAATACCTCTTTGTCAGCTTGATTGAGGGCTGCGTTGTAGAATGGATCTAAGCTATTTGGGATGTGCCTGGTATATATATGGTAAGCATTCAATAAATGTTGAACTATCATAATTATTCTTACTCCATTTGGTTTACTGTTCTCTACTCCCATAGTGTACTGAGTAATGAATAATTTGTGTGTCATTAGCTAAGTTCCAATAGATCTATTAGCTAAGTTTTAGTAATGAAAATGCTTCGATTAAGTTCAGCATTATGCCCCTGGCTTCAACTCAGTGTTGATTTAGGAAATGGTGACTCTCTAGGTCATGTGCAGAACCACTGATGAAAAATGTGCCCACAGTGTGGCAGTCAGCTGCAGAGGTTTGAAAATAGACTCCTGGGGCCTAGGTTATGGTGGCTTCTTTTTAGCTGTAACCATGGGCAACTTACCTATCTGTGCCTTTAGTTTCTGACCTGTAGATCAGGGATAACATCTCCTTTCCATGCTATCATGGGGATTAAATTATTGATAAATATAAAGAGCTTAGGAGAGTGCCTGACACATAATAGATATTCAATATATGTTAGCTATTATTTTATCAGGACTCATAGGATAAATTATTCCTGGAATTTAGTACAAAAAATAAAATAGTAACTCTCAGAGAACTGGTATTTCCCCCTTCATGGAAGATTTAATATAGGCCACTATATTTCTTCTTTTGACTTCCTATCAGAAATTTTAGAGCTATTACAACCATAGATGTGTCAAATAAAGAAAAAAATCAGAAAGTTTAGAGCTAAATTTGATGCTTAAGTGCAGCAAATATCTCATCTATGACTCTATATACCCAATCATCATTCTGTCTATACCCTTTGTTATTTCTTATTTTTGTCCTGTGAACCTGGATATCTTTTTTAAATTTGAAATCCACCTCAAATCCTTCTGGGAAGCAAGTGGGGATACATATAATCAATTCATGAATTTCATAACAATAGGTTAAAAGGAAAACACATTTCAGCTGATACTTTAGGTAAATTTTATGTGATCCAAAAATTTTCCTGTAATCCTATAGAGAATGTTTCCTTCCTTTTTGAATCACTAAGAGCAAATTCAGTATTATTGTGGGAATAATTTAGTACAGAAATTCTAACATGTTCCAAATGCTAACTAGAAATTGCAAAATTATTGCTGGAAGTATTTGAAAAGTCCAAATTATTTTTTAGTATTCGTATCATAGAATCATAACATTTTAGAATAGGATATAATTTGTTTACTTTTGGTGTTTTACTTGGCTTGAACAATAAAAAGAGTCCTGAAAAACTTAATTTTGTGTTAATAAAGTTTCAATTTCTACTTAGAAACGAGACAAAGCTATTGTATTTTCATAGAATTATGGTGTTGGACCATCTCCCCATTTGGGTATTTCATTTGACTCCCTATCGAGGGGAAAACCTAAACCACTTGAAATACAAGGATATTGATCCTATGTTAAAATTTTTTGAAAAAGACATTGTAAAGACCTTCATTGACAACTTGCCTCAAGACTTAGTGTTTCTGTTCTTTCTGTTTAATCTCTATCGCAAATGGAAGCTAAAACTCATAGCTCTATTGGGTAGAGAGAGGAGAAATAATTGACCATTTGTTGTGTAACGGCTAATTAGAGAAACCCAGTGATGATCAACTCATTCATTTAGTAATCAATCAATAAATATTTCTAGATTGCTGTCTAGGTGCTATGCACCTACCGGGCTGTGAAGATGCTCTATCCTCATCCTTGCCCAATTTTACAAACTAGTGGGTGGAGGCAGACAAGTAACTAAGTAAAAAAGAATTTTGAAAATGAATTTTTCACTGTCTTTTTTTTGGACTAAGATATTGATATAATAGACATGAGAAATCAAAGTCAGTGTGAAACAAGTTCTCCCTGACATGGAATTTACAAAGCAATATGTTATGGCTAGTTCCTTAACTTTTGAACTCCTCATCCAGATGAAAGCTGTACAGGTCTGCAGAGTAGAAAGAAGGATTTGAGGAGGATTTCCTTGGAGGAAAGGATGTTAGCAGCCCCCAGGAAAGGAATATCACATTCTTCACCTCAAGCCTTTGCTAGGATCACTTGGAGAACTTGCTGTGTGCTTCGGGAATGGGAGGTCACCTCGTACTGGGGTTTAACTCTTCCTGGGAAAATCTAGAAGGTGACAAAAAGGGTGATGAGCCACCCTGACGCAGCATAGAGATCAGCCTAGAGTTTGTAAGAACGGAGGACGTGTGAGTGTTTTTCATGGGAGAAAGGGCCAACCTGGAACCATTTTAATTCCTGCTGTGGACCATGGGAAGGGGGCTAATGGTGGGCCTGGGAGATCAATGCGTCCCCTTTGGCTCATCTTGGGAACTGCAGGTAGGTAGGGAGGGTCCCTAAGGATGAGAATTCCAAAAAATTAAAAACAAAAACCAGTCTATGAGGGAAAGAGTTGTGTTCTAATAATTTGCTAGACCCAGTTAGCTTAAAGCCACCTAACCACTATTTTTGTTTGATAAAATCTGTCAACGCTGTTTGCTTCCTTTCCTCCATGCCCACAGCTGAATGAGCTGTAGCCCAGAGTGAGAGAGATGGGGTGGAGAGTGGAGAGTGGGGACAGACAGAGTAGGGGCTGGTCACATGCCCACCCTGGCAATCAGGCACTGCCAACCTCAGGCCTTCACAAGATGAGATAATTCCTAACCTTGAAGAAAGACTGAAGAGTTGCTTAATATTTTGGGCAAAACACATTCTGGTTAGTGAATCTCATTTTGTGAATTAATGTGATCATAGGACACATTTCTTTCTGGCATTAGATTTCTCATCAGTTAGAAGCCAGAAGCCCCTGAAATTTCTATACTTAGCAAAACTGCAAGTCAATTGTCAAGATAAACAAAGAAAGAGGGAAATAGAGAATATGAGAGACACAGGAGAAAGGCAAAAGAAGTCCCCAAGATGATGGGGAAGGGAGATTCTGGGTTGGAGCAGGAAGGCTGTAGGAGAGGTTTCTTTGGGTTTCTTTTTCATGTGAGTAAGCAGAAAAATCACAGGGATGTGCCAACTTTCCTTAGAGGGACAGGGGAAGATTATCTTTACTGAGTAAGAATCTACAGAGAGAAAAATAGACAAAAATAAGTTTATGTTTTGATCCCATCCACCCCCACATCCACATTTCTGGTGGGAGGGACAAGGGTGTTCACAGGCACATCACAGAGGCACCTACCCCGGGTTCAAGGGGGCTCTCTGAGGAAGTAACATTATCTAAAGAGCAGAAGAGATTGGAGGAGTTCTGTGCAAAGTAGGCAGATGAAAACTTTACCTCCCTCTCAAAATCTCTATAGAACAACTATAAAGTGATTTTTTAAAAGTCTTCATCCCCACAGGAGGAGAAGAACACAAAAGGAGGCAATGACTACAAAGTGTTGCAATCTAGAAAGCAGATGAATGAGTGGTAAAGGACCAGAGAGAATTGAATTCTAAACTAAAGTAGGGAAAGGTGAAACACAACTCACTCTACTCCTCAGAATCGACAGCTCAGAAATAGTAGCACGGGGTACTTCTGGAAGCAGGTTAGTTAGAAGGACTGAAATGAGAATATTGGTTGAAAGTTAGCTTTTGAAATAGTTTCCCATATCACCTTGCCAGCTTCATATAGCCACACAACAAAGCCTTCCAATCCTGATAGAAGAAGGAGGATTTGTTTTTTTCTGGACTGAGTTGAAGATGGAGATACCATGCTGAGAACAGGGGATTAAACGAATGTATGCAACACTGCCTGTTGAAACCATCCCTGAGCCACCGTCCCACATTCGGCATCCAGATGTCCAGCAGCCAGGCCTTCACTTATGATGCAGGGGACAGAAGAGTTTTCTCTAGGGAATCTGAGCAGCCCAAGAACAAAGACCTGAAGATAGTGACATCAAGGCCAGATCACCCTTGTAAAATTCACAGTTCATAAGTCCCCTCAACACTTGTGTTTGGAGGATTTGGTCCTCCCACTTAAATGTAAGCAGATGGTCAAGGATAACCAGGCATCTGCATAAAGCATCTAATAGAGTATCCTGTGCTCCTCTTGGGCCCAATATCTGAATGATAGAAGCTTCAGAAGAGAGACCAGACAAAATGGAAAGTAGGATGTAAAGATCAATTCAAGTAAATATCTCAAAATTGAAGGATTTGAGTTCTAGATTGAATAGCTCACTGAATGCCTAGCAAAATAAAGTGAAAATAGACCCAAGACATATCATTATGAAATTTCAATTTGCTAGAGAAATAGATAGGAGAGAGAGAGAGAGAGAGAGAGAGAGAGAGAGAGAGAGAGATCAGGAAGACCAATGGCATTAGATTTCTCATCAGTTAGAAGCCAGAAGCCCCCGAAATTTCTATACTTAGCAAAACTGCAAGTCAATTGTCAAGATAAACAAAGAAAGAGGGAAATAGAGAAAATGAGAGACACAGGAGAAAGACAAAAGAAGTCCCCAAGATTATGGTGAAGGGAGATTCTGGGTTGGAGCAGGAAGGCTGTAGGAGAGGTTTCTTTAGGAATGTGAAACTGACAGAATGCCTGCTATGTACAAACATCTTAAGAAGAAATTTAGACAACTGATGAAGAATTTGAGGGTTGAACTGGTAAATACATAAAAATTAAGAAAAGAAAAACTAAGATTTTTATTAACTTCAAGAAAAATAAAAACTCATGCAAGGAAAAGAAAGAATGCAAGATTAATTCATGGCTCAGTGTGTATATATTTGTATGTTGAAAACAAAGGAGGGAAAGATAGTAAATCTTCTTTAATAGTGTTAAGTCTATAAATAATTGTCTAAAACCAAAAGCTAACAAAATCAGCAAATAGCAGCACAAATATATTACTTATAAACATAGCGATAATTGCCAAAATATTTGGGTAAAAATAGGTGAAAGTGATTGCCCTTAAGGGAGGAGGGGAAAACGAATGGAGACAGAAGGGTATCATCATCAATAGGGCAAACTTTGTAGAACTATTAAAATAATGGCTGTATAAAAGAACTGTGTTATCAAAAAGTGAAAGTTGGGGTGAAGGCATTGTGGTGATTGGGTTAATAGAGAGCTTCAGGACATGTAAAGGCTGAGAGAGAGAGAGAGAGAGA
This sequence comes from Mirza zaza, assembly GCA_008750895.1. Classification (NCBI taxonomy): domain Eukaryota; kingdom Metazoa; phylum Chordata; class Mammalia; order Primates; family Cheirogaleidae; genus Mirza; species Mirza zaza. The sequence goes on along the minus strand of VSMD01063111.1, from coordinate 14,731 downwards.
GAGAGAGAGAGAGAGAGAGAGAGAGAGAGAGAGAGAGAGCACGGCTCATGGAAGGAACCAAAAGAAGTTCAAGGTGAGTGTGGTGTTCAGAGGAGTGTGACGAGTGAGAGGGCAGCATTGAGATGTGAAGCCAGGGGAAAAGCAGGGGCCAGGTCACGAATGGGTTTAAATTTTATCCCAAGGGCAATGGAAGGACACTTTTATCTGTAAGTAAGAGGGAGCTCAAATCAAAGTAGCTTAAATGATAAATGAATTTTATTATGTTTTATCACATAACAAGAACTCTAGCAGTAGGGTGGTTAATTCAGTGGTTCAGTGACAACATGAAAGATCAGGCTCATTTCTTTTTTCTTTTTACTTTTCTCTTCTTAGGTGCCAGATATGTCTCTCAGAATAGCTGCAAAAGCCAGATATTGCTTCCTCACATAACAGCATCCAAAGATAGAAACATCCTGATGTCTCTGTATTAGCTTTTTCATTACTGCATCATAACTTACCACATCAAAACTTAATATCCTAAAACAACCACCAATATACTTGTGTCTGTGAGTCAGCAATTTGGGTTAGGCTCAGCTGTGCAGTTCTTCTGCTGCTCTCTCCCGGACTCATTCATTGACCTTCAGTCAGGCAGTTGGTGGCTCAACTGGGGCAAGATGGTCTAGCATAGCCTTACCTAAAGGGCTGGGGCCTCAGGTGGGGTGGCTGGGCAGCTGGCCTCCCTGCTCCATGTGGTATCATTGCCTAGTTGACTAAACTGGGCTTCTTCAAACACAATCACAAGGCAGTGTTCTAAGGAAGTGAGAGCTGAAGCTATAAGGGCTCTTGAGATCTAGTCTCAAAAGTTCCACAATACCCCCTTGGCTTTATTCTGCTGGTCAAAGCAAGTTGGCCAGCCCATCCAGGGGTTAGAAACAGATGGGAAGAACATGATGGGAAGAACAGCAAAGTCATATTTCAAAGGTACACACAAACAGGGATGGTATGAATTATTATGACTATTTTTGCAAATAAATCTATCACAATGCCCTTTTTTATTTTTTGAGACAGAGTCTCACTTTGTTGCCCAGGCTAGAGTGAGTGCCGTGGTGTCAGCCTAGCTCACAGCAACTTCAAACTCCTGGGCTCAAGCAATCCTGCTGCCTCAGCCTCCTGAGTAGCTGGGACTACAGGCATGCGCTACCAGGCCCGGCTAATTTTTTCTATATATATTAGTTGGTCAATTAATTTCTTTCTATTTATAGTAGAGACAGGGTCTCTCTCTTGCTCAGGCTGGTTTCGAACTCCTGACCTCAAGCAATCCACCCACCTCGGCCTCCCAGAGTGCTAGGATTACAGGCGTAAACCACTGCGCCCAGCCTATCACAATGCCCGGCCTATCGCAATGCCCTTTTAAAAGTAGGGAATTCTCAAAATGACAGTCAACAAATTTTTCTCAAGCTCTTTCCTAAACCAATCACTGAGGAAAGCAATAAAGTTATTCCCATTGGATAAGCCCAATAAGGACTGACTCCTGGGACTGAGGACCCATCCTCTGAAGCAAAAGGATTTTTGTTGCAAGGAAGTACCTGTGTGGAATTTGGACAGAAAAATGAAACAGCATCTTCCAGATTTTACTAATGGAATGTGATTTCATTTTTAAAAGACAACCTTAATTGCAGGAGATGAATGGGAAGGAAGCAAGATTGAAGGCAGGTAAATTGTAGGGTTTCTAAACTTCAGTACAATGCACATATTGGGCCAGATAATTCTTTGTTGAGGGTGAAGAACTGCCCTTAGCATCGTGGAATGTTTAGAGGCATCCCTGGCATTTACCTACTAGATGCCAGAAGCTCACCCGCAGTTGTAACAACCAGAATGTTTCCAGACATTGCCAGGTATCCCCTGGTAAGCAAAGTCACCCTGCTTGAGAACCACTGAGTTGGGTTCATACAATTTCATGCTAATTCAATTACTTATTGCATTGGTCTGAAACAAGGTAGAGGAAGTAGGGATGGAGGCAAGGGGGATTTGAGAGAACTTAGATTTGATGAATGATAGAATGGAAGAGAATTGGAGACATCATACACAGTTTTGAAATTCAAGTTTGTCTGAAAAATCAGATCAGGTCATACTAGGCCCAAGGACTCAGATGGTAAAAATCTGCTGAGTTTGCCCCAGTTTGTCCCAGTCTCCCCACAGCCTTCGGGACTCCTTTCCATTGCTTGTTCACCTTCCTATGTAAGAATTTCAGTTCAACATCCCCGGATGTTGGATGAATCTTTCTGGTCTTCCACATAGACGCAAACCTGAGAACCATCATTAGCTACAGGGTCTCACACATTATATCCCTTGTCCCACTCTGACTTGAATGTTTAAATCAGACCTCTTAGGTCTCTTATTGTTCTTTATGTTCCCTTCTGATTTGAAAGTGATACTTGTCCCATGTGGAAAACATAGAAGATATAACATACGTGTTATCTCCAATCCTATCGTCCTCTTGGATTTTGTTGCTCTCTTTCCATATGTCCTTGAAGTGCTGATTATGACTCACTTGCCATCCCCAGGGAGAAGCCAACCTTCTCTGTCTCAGTCAGGGTAGATTTTATTCCATTTCTTAGCTCAGATCCCAGGATGATTCAGGACTAGAGCACAGGTTTTGGGTTTTTTTGTTTTTGTTTTTTTTCCAAAATGCCAATGGAAGAAATTAAACGAGCTTGTACTTCCCTCTCTGCTTTTGTGTGTTTAAGCCCATCATCCCAGGGTTGCTAAAAAATTTCTTGAAAGAGTGTAGGCTATTAAGTGGTTTTCAACATCAAACAATCCAACAGTTAGAATGCATTACGCTTCATGTCTCTCAAAGTTTCAAGAAAACATTTTCCACGCATGTTAATTTGTTATCTCAAATGCTTTTAAAAACGAGCCTTAAGTGTACTATTTGTAAGTATGTGACAAAGTTCTTTTAAAACTGCTTGAATAATAGGAAAAAAAAATGACATGCCTCTTGGAGAACAAAATGAGCCATAATAATGTGAGGGAGAACGTACAAGAATGGATGTAATGGTTAGAATTAAATGACATCTGACAATTACTTTCAATTTGAACTTGAGGTGAGGAAAATCAGAATTACAATACTCTTGTGATTAAACTTTGATGAGATGAAAATGTCATCATTGTTTGATGAGAATTTTTTATTAGAGTTCAAAGAATATGAATGATTTAACCGCAACGTACCAACACCACAGGGCTGAATAATCTATATCCGTATTTCTCTACTCTTCCTTACTTCAGGTCGCTGGAGAAATCCCAGCCACTCTCATTCCTCAGTTCTGTGACTGTTTCCATAACATCGGCTTTTGGAATAACAAGATAAAACTCAAGTCCTTTGTGATAAGTTTTGACATTGAAATCTTGGAGTAGCTTAATATGGTGAAAAGAATTTTTTTTCCAAGAGCCATGCATTGAGATTTAGACTCATAAATTTATTTTTAAAGGAAGAAATTTCAGAGACTAGATTTCTTGAGAGAAATGGGGAGATCCTGCTTGTATTCTGCATTTTGCTGGAAATTGAGACACAATGAGTCCTTTCATTCTACTGGAAGAATCTGTGTCCCTTTAAATTGACATTTTGACAATGAAACAATGAAAATTGAGGTAAGGGCTTAAATTTGCTAAAGACAGCACATAGTTGAGTTCTCTCTGGGGCACTAACTACAATATAGGATGACGAGTGTATACTCACTTAGCACAGGGACTTTGCTCTGTGCAGGGGTAACTGCTGTCCCAGGACTCCCTGCACTGAGTGGGGGCAGCAGACTGGGAGACTTCTCCACTGGTGCTGTCCCTCAGGGTCTGGTGCCTTCTCTCCCTCTCTCTTCTCCTCTTTTCCTTTCTTTCCTCTCTGGGGCCCCTAATTTAAACAAACAGTTTTCCATAGTCACTGGTAGTACATTTCTACATTTTTAAAGATTTTTTTTTTTTTTCCTTCTGAGAATCTGGAGTCAAAATATTTGAGGACTTAGGCTACAATCCTGTAATTTGAAAACAGGGTGGTAATACGTGTGCCTGGTCCTCTTTTATAAATGCAAATCTTTCTCCTCTTATTGAAGGAGAGAGGAGGTACTGGCAGTGGTCATTATATCCAATTATTTCCCAAAGCTGTTGTCAGTGTGATAATGTTACAATTTGGTCCACTCAAAATAACATTTTGTTTTATTTTTTTAAAAAATAGTCTTTTAATTCTATAGGTTAATTTAGGGTGAGTGATCATACGTTAGCTCACATTATTGCCAAATATTTCACTGATTCCCTTATTATAATTTTATTTTACATAAACAAAATAAAATAAATACTTAATAAATAAGTTTAATTTATTAAATTTTTCTATAGATCCTTGAATAAAATAGGTACTCAAGCATAGATGCATGGGGTGATTAATAGATAAATAAGGATTAAAATACATATTGACAATTAAAATTGAGATGAGGGCTTGAGTCTCAGTGAAGAGCCGAGAGAAATTGTCAAATTAGGTAAGTTAAAGACCAACTAGGAAATTTGAGCTTTTAAACAGTGGAAGGTGTATTGTATAAGAGGTTTCTTTCATCCCCCTGCTTACTAATGAAAGAGTTTAACTGGCCATTCAAAGTCCCTTTCAAAAATACTTTGTAGGTTTAGCTGATTTATCTTTGTGGTATTTGCACTTCGGTATTTAAATCTTCCTTCAAAGGTGGTCAAAATGATAATCGGAGGTTAAGTCGGGAACAACTGAGAGGTTCCAATGCACCACAATCTCTGTTGGATATGAAAAAGTCAAAGGCTTGGAAAAAAGCAGATAATGAATGTTGGAATGATTGGAACTCTAAAGCACGGGTAAGAGACAGCCCAGGGCAGTGGCAAAGAGGAGAGAGCTACGGACAGATAGCATGGGTTCAAATCCCACTTCAACCACTTAGTAGCTGTGTGACTTTGAACAAGTTACTGACCCTCCTTAGACTTCAGTTTCCTTACCTGTAAAATGGGGATAATAACAGTACTCACCTCACAAGGTTCCTTTGAGGAAAACTTGAGTAAATTGTATGTCTGGTACAGAGTAAATGCTCAACAATGGAAAGCTATTGTTATTATTATTATCGAAATGTAGAAGACCTTATTACTAATTTTGTAGTTAATCTGTAACGATCTTTTCTGGACTAAATGAAAAATATCTCAAAAAGTGGGCTTTATAATATTTTCCTAAGGAAAATTCAACTATTAATAAAAATTTCCTAAATTAATTAATTGGGATCTGCATTCTGGTTTTTGCTTTACCACTAAGCGTAATTTTGGCTAATTTACTTAATCTCCTTGCCACTTGGTTTCCTCATCTTTGGAAATGGGAATGATAGTAGTGCTTATCTACAATGAGCCTTGAAGATTAAATGATTGACAATAATATTTATAAATTCGAAATCCTCACATATATGCTCATAATTGACAATCATTCAAATCCATTAATTTCTGCAGTTCCCTTCTTACCCTAGCACTAGCATGGCTAGTGCTTTCATAGATCTACAGATCTTCTATGAAAAGTGGTCCTTGACAGGGAGGAAGGAACACAGGCTGTGATTTCCATTTGCTTACAGATTAACTTAATACCTCCAGATTGGAATGTTTCTTCCATCCTTCCATCCATTCATCTTGCATTTATCCAACACCAGCCATGTGCTATCCCTGAGGCAGGCAAAAAGGTTAGAAACATCAATGCTTTGGTTTCTCAGATATTTCTGAACATGTGGAGATAGAAGAAGTCAATACAGCTTTTTAGAATGTCTTCTTAAACCCAAAGATTGAAGTGGAAAAACCAAAAAATAGTAAGAATTATTTAATAATTCAGGTGACATTGTTTTAGACATTTTCCAAGCAGGATAATTATCCAAAAGCAGGCTGACATTTATAGATCTAGCTTTCCATGCTTCTTAAAATACTTTTTTTTTTCTCTGAAATACTCATTGAGCTAAATTTCATCTAACATCTGGCCATTGTATAAATATAGCAATGAAAACATGTCTTGTTGCCTACACATTAGGTATAAATTTTAGAAATCCAATTAGTGTTTTATTCTTTTTGTTCATCTTCCTTTTTCCTTAGTGTTTGAGTGAATTTCAGGCTCCTACACAGAACTATAAGAATTCAAATATTTAGCACACATTTATGCAACAAAAACCAACTAGACTGAAGAATGGTGTTTTGTGGCATTTCCTAATGATTGTAAGATATTCATTAATTTCTTTCTTTACCCATGCAACAAGCAATTATTGAGTGAAATGTCAAGCCTAGTCTAATGCTGAGGGGTGGGGGAAAACACAGAATAAATAAGACACAGTCTTAACCTTAACCTTTAAGGAGTTTAGAATCTCATGGAGGAGACAGATACCTGCACGAATGATTTCACTACAGTGTGACAAATGCTATATGGGACATACACATCCACCTGTCTCCTAGAGCATCACTCACCATTCATCTGATGGGTTGCACACTACATAAATGATTGTCTTCAACTTTCCATTGAGGGTTTATAACCTCTCGAAATTGAGAAGCCCCTCAAACCAAGATCCCAGGGGGTAAACCAGTACTCACTGAGTCTACATTATCCATCTGGGTAGGCAGAATCTGCCAAATGCCCTGAGGATGGATCATCTATTTAGAATACCAGTCACAGTTGTTTGAATCTTCACTTTTAGACTCACTGTAATGATAGCTGATATCGAGTAGTCTATTTTGTGTAGATGTAAACATTTTGAATTAAGCCAGTGAAAACACAGTTTTCACTGTCTATATTAGAGCCTCCCACAGTGTATACTTTGCAGGCTTTCACAAAATGCATTTGATTTTGTGAGTCCACCACCATTTCACTTGATGTTGATTATACTCAAATATCTAAACCTCCTGATCATTTTAAAGGATGCTCATAAAATCTACCTTGCAAAAAATATGAATGAATTTTTGAACATCATCAAACACACTGTTTATCTTTTAAAACATTTAAAAGTTTATTTGCACAAGGTTAGTAGTATGAGATGCAACATAATTCATGGAAATCAACCACAGTGCTAATACTTTAATAGAGTATTTCAAATATTAGACATTAAAGTTTAAATCTCTTTAACATTAAGCTCTAATGTTGGAATAACATTTCAGTTAATAAATAACTGTGAATATAACCATATGTTCAGTTTATTCTCCCCAGTTTATCCTGAATTACAATTTTATTGTGATTTGGTCATGAAAGTGATAAATAATTATTTATATGTTTTAATAAATTTCATGTTTATTTAATTAATCCTGAAGAAAATCTAGAAATACATTCCAATGGGTTATATAAATTAAGTGTATATTTTAGTTCTTTGATTTTTTAGCATGACTGGATAACACTCTAACTGCTCTTAAATTTAGTGTTCATTGCCTATGTTGTATAACATTTTTTTGATATGTATTTTCAGACTATAGTCATTTGCAAAAGTGAGTGGCCATAGTTTTTGATCCCTGAATTAAATATCTTTTATTTATTTCAGAGAATTATGGATTTCAAAATTGCTGCTGTTTTGGGGCAATCTGTATAGTAACACACAAATGCGAAGTCACAAAATCTGTGGTAAAGAAAATGAGGTTTGTTACATTACACTTTCCAGATAGCAACCACATCTTCCTAATAATTTTCATGCCATAAACACATTAGGAAAGACAGAATTACTTTCACGTGTAAAATGCTCTGAATTTGCATAGTCTATAGTGCTTATTATGGGAATTTTTATTGGCTTTTATATTGTTTGATAAGGTTGTCTATTCAGCTCAGACTGTCATTTTCACTTGTCACAAAGGCAATTTCTCTGTCAAATGTTCATAGCATGTGGGGATGGCGTCAACATACTATAACAAAGGACCTTGCCAGGACTGATTTTCACATTTGAATTTCCTACTCTATTTTGGAATTTTCCTGCCATTAACACGTTTAAACCAATACATACACTGTCTGGTTTCATGGGCTGAGAAGAACAGTCTGTGCTATTTGGAATCAGATCTCTAATAAATCAGGTAGCTCAATTTCATCATACACATTTTCCAAATATTTCTAATCTCCAGGTAAAATCTTCAACACTAAGCAGCAGCAGCTCTAAATAGCACCCCTGAGCTACATTAGGAAAAGGCTCAGATGATAGAAGGTATAAGAATTTATGAAAAGATTCAAACAGCACAAACAAACTGTAGGAATCTTAAATTTAGGCAAGTATTTAGGCCCAGAAATATTTCCTTCTAGTGTAAAAGGTTAAGACTCTTTGAAGAAACTATCATCCTCAACAATGGAAACACGTATTCAAATTCTGGGCCCCAAATTTTTAAGAAAGCCAGAAAACTTAAAATATGACTCTGCCTCTTACACTTTTTTTGAAAAGCTGTGTATATTTTCAGTGCAGGTACCACCGTACAATGTTGGGGTGGTGGTTGTACTCTTCCTTAGGGGAGAGATAGTTGGCATTGTTTCATGGCTGGGTATAATTCATTTATGTCTTCCCCGTTTTTCCTCTCTGATCTCCTCTGCGTGTATCTGTCAGCAGCGGTCTCCTGGGAGCAGCACCATGCTCTTCATTAATAAGAAGGGATTAAAGGAAAAAGCCCTAGTCTCCTAATACACTTGGATAATTTGGTGCCATCCACAAGGCAATAGACCCCTGCTGCATAGATGTCATTAGAAAGGTACAATTTCATTACTTTTTACTGGCAGAGCCTTGAGTGAAATACAAAATATGTTGTCTCATATGCAGGGGAAAAAAGTGCTAAAGCTTTCATTCACTTCATGCCCCTAAAAATAGTAGAATGCAAAAATATATTTTATGGTTTGCACATTTAGATGGCCTTTCTTTAGTCGTCCTTGAAATCATGCTTTTATTAAATATTGACCAAAATGAAGATTAGAAGAAAATTATTTATATTCTTAAATTCCAAATGAGATCTATATATTTTTATTAATTAACACACAGTTTTGAGTATGGAGTGCCTACCATATGCCAGGCACTCTCTAACTACTAGAAAACAAATGACAAAAACATCATTCACTTTTTTTTTTAACCCTAACTTATTGAATGCTATCATTGGAAGTAAGTGTAAAAGTGAGTGTATATGAAGTAAACCACATGGCAGAATAAAATTGATTATACACCAGGATATCGGAAGTGCATTGAGGAAATCTGTTTAACACTTCCTTGTTACCCGAACTAAGTTTTGAACTGACATGTTTGCTGATGGTTGACATTACCTTTTGAACTGAACCACCCCCGGATTTTAAGTCTTTAGTGGTATGTTGTGCAAACCTTTGCAATGACAGGCACAAACTATCCTTGGAAGATTTGCACCCTAGTTTCGATAGGTTCTGTCCCAGCCAGGAAGCAACCACGTGCCACTGGTGTAGCGTGTAGTGTGGCCATGCCCCCTGAGAAAGGGGCCTAGGATTTAGGCACCTGCTGTAAAATATGCCAGTGGCACTTCAGGCGCAACGCTGGTGTGATGACTCTCTGGGAATCTCACCCATCACTCTTTCCTAGCACCGAAGAGAATCAGGTTTAATAGTGGTCCATTATCTCACTGCCACAGACACACAACTGCCATTAACGCTAAAAAGTGACACACAGTTGGAACTGTGCTTGGGAGAGGAAAGCCCTTGATCATCAGCTATTTACAAGCCACTCCTTGCAGTGATGGGTTTTTGCTTTACTTTTACTAGCTTTTCTTCAGTGAAATTGACATTTGCAGCTCTTTGTCTAAGATAAAGTCTAGACTAGACAGTTAAGAGGACAGAAACTGGGGTTTCTAGAGAACACTCTGCTGACAAAAGGCAAAGCAGGACAGAAAAAACAAATTATTTTGGCAAATAAGTGAATCGGTAACAAAAAATTTTAAAAATGTGTTGGGTCATGTACAATAGGTCTACAAATGAAAGATTGGTCATCTACTCAGCTTTGAATACAGAGTGTTCTGATATCCTCACCTTTTTACTCAGCAACTGTGGTTGTACCTTGCTTTTTTGGGGGTGCATTTTAATTCACTCAACTATCATTATACTCTCAGTGAAGATTATCAACAAATGTCATGAGAAGTAAGAGCACAGCAGAGATTAGGACAGGGCAGGACCAGTTTACACTTCTAGAATGAACAGCGCTTACTCATCAACAACAACAAAAAACAGTTAAATTAAATTCTTGTTATCAAAAATATAACTCAACTAATGTTTAAATATAGACAACCGAAGTGACAAACAAACAAAACCCCCAGTTTTGCTAATAAATTTAAAAGAATAAGCAAAGTGGTTAAGGGGTTAAAAGTTTAGATTGTTAACCTTGTGTGGTGCATTTGAGGATGTGCACTGAAAACAGATAGACCATTTGATACCTGAATACAGATTTCCTTTTTTTTTTTTCTGATTTTTGTTTGATGGTACTTTTTCCCCAGCCCCATAAGTTTTTATAAGTCTGCTTGTTCTCAATCTCAATAGGTGTCCCTTACGATTTGGATATTTTATTAGGTAAAACTAATAAATATACAGGCTTCTGAATATTGTTTTCAAATTTCTGGGCTTTACTCCCACATTACCTAGGGCATTGAGGAGGAGGAAAGAATATTATGAATTGGGGTTGGTGTTGAAATTTGGGTATTTGCAACATAAATGGAAATAATCTATTAGCAATGACCCTTGTTAATATTCTTTTGCCGAGGTAGTTTATAAAGAAGGGATTGTCCATGCGAGAACTTGTTATATTTCTTCTCTTGAATGTGCATGACTCTGGGATATACTGTATCTTGTTGTTGTTAAACTCGATTTAATGGAATAAATATTCAAATGAGGATTAACAATACCAATTTCCTGATAGAGGAGGAATAAACTGATAGGTGTGTCTGTAAGTTCTGTCAGGTAAGACTTAGCCAAATCTTGATACACATTTTAAATTGGTTATTAGTGAAAGGCAGCTAGATACATTACTTGGGAAATACTTTAAAAAGATTTCTTTTTTTTTGAGGTTTGAAATTCACAGTAAGTTTTTTCTTTTCCTCCTTGGTAAATAACGAAATGTTTACTGTTTAGACTGAGTAATATGACATGAAATAACAAACCTGCACATGTCTAATTTATAATAAATCTGTTTCCTTAATGGGTGGAAGGAAATCTGAGGACAGTTCTAAGGGGTCTCGTCTGCTTTCAGTGCTGTCTTCTAGTCATACCGAAGACAACACCTCTCCCGACTGGTCTTTCCCCTTCTTCTCCTCTGCCCGGTCAATGTCAATTACGTGCACCACTCCAGGTTTTAGAATCAAGTCTTCCGTCTCTACCTGACTCCTGTTGTCCTCCACCTCCATGTAGCTCCCTTTTGTTTGCTGGGCAGCTTTGCTGAAGGCTTCTTTGAAACGACGTTTGAGTTCGACATCTGGACAGAAGACATACTCGTAGAGGCCACCAGCGAGGACAGCTCCTATGATTGGTCCAACCCAATATATCTGAAGGAGAGACAGAAGAGGATAAGAGTAAGTGGAGAAACGCTCTTCCATTGAACAAGTCTATGAATGTAGAATTTAGCTGGGTTAAATGAAGTGAGCAATTGTGTCATGCATGAAAAAGTAGGGAATTGGAAAAGAAATAAGAAAATACACCAAATCCACATCAGAGGTCCATAAATTATTAAGATAACATTTGAACAGAAAACAAGAAAGAACTGTTTCTTCTCCTTCCCTCCTTTCATTAATTATATGTTCTTTCCCTTTTTGGATAATCCCTAATGTAAAGATAGTTCTTCTTTGGTGGTACTGCAAAGTAAGCAGGAACTAGAAATTCTTCAACTAAAACAGAAAAAAAAATTCTGGAGAGTACTTCTCTTCTTTTCTCAATATTGCCATCTTACATTGATTTTCTGCATGATCACGATTATAGTGCAGATTTGATCATTTGGGGCTTTAGTTATTCAGTACAGCATGATAAACGGAATCCCAGCTCCACCACTTAGCAAATTTGTTACCTAACTTCCAAAGTCTTAATTTCCTCATCTCCAAGTGCGGATCATAATAATACATACCTCATGGGGAATAAGGACTAAATGAAATAATTCTTGTAAAGTACTTAATAATTCCAGGTTGCTCAGACAATTTGAAGATCTATGTGACTAGGAAGGGCATAAATTATTATCTCCCTTATGTTACATGCTTTTCTTCTCTAAAATTTGGTGATTCGATTGGATTGAAAACCCTCTGGTTTGTTTATGGCTCTTGTTGCAGTGAGCCATCATCTACGTGGTTCTTAGCATGGCGGCTTGGTGAAAAAATCTGTACTGAGTTTATGGATGAAGGCTGGTTCAGGAGTAGCAATTCCATAGGATTTCAATAAATGGAAGTTCTTATTATGTCACTTACATACCTAGAATAAACTAAGTGTTGAGTTGGAACGAACTGCTGTATTTGCTTTGAGGCATGTGAATGCTGTAGAATATTAGACATTCCTTTAGTAGGCTCACTTGGGCAACAGAAACCCTGTTTATTGAGCACTGTCTCTGAGCTGGCTGCACTTAGAACTCTTCTTGTATTACCTCATGTAATTCTAACAATAACCTATGAGATAGATATTATTATTCTTCCCGTTTTAAGCACAAGAAAACTGTCACTCTGAGGGGGTAAGAAGCTTGCTTAAGATTTCATGCTCAGCAAGTGGTTGAGCTGGGAATTTCAGGTCTGTCTGACTTCAGACCTCTCTTTTGAACTACTACACCACACTTCTCTCATTTGAATAAAATATGATGACTGCTTCTCGCTTTATTTATTTATTTTTTTGAGACAGAGTCTCACTTTGTTGCCCAGACTAGAGTGAGTGCCGTGGCGTCAGCCTAGCTCACAGCAACCTCAATCTCCTGGGCTCAAGCGATCCTGCTGCCTCAGCCTCCTGAGTAGCTGGGACTACAGGCATGCGCCACCATGCCCGGCTAATTTTTTGTATATATATTTTTAGTTGGTCAATTAATTTCTTTCTATTTTTAGTAGAGACGGGGTCTCGCTCAGGCTGGTTTTGAACTCCTGACCTTGAGCAATCCACCCGCCTCGGCCTCCCAGAGTGCTAGGATTACAGGCGTGAGCCACCGGGCCTGGCCTGCTTCTCGCTTTAAACATCCTCTGGAAATTAATCTCATTTAGCATCCTCATTGTAAAATCTAAACAAAATTCAAACTTTAAGCTGAAGCTGAACACATATCCTTTACAGGGAAACTGTTGGCAGAGTGGCTGAAAGAACCAAGTTCCTTATCTGGAACATGAAAGAAACCATATGAGAGTTTATCTTCTCTATGCCCTTTCAAAGCAGAAACGCAAGCCCTCCTCTAAATGTCTTTGCTCTTTGTTCCTCTGGCAAGATCTCATTAGATATGAACTAGTCCACAGGCTACAAATCCCACAAGGGATAATAGAAGCAGCTAAATAATTACTACTGCTCCCCAAAACACCTATAAAGAAGACATTTAACTGCGTGTTCTCAAAAATAAACAAATCTTGGTGTCAAGTTGCTCTTTCAGAGCGAAGTCATATTACTTTAAAAGCAAAGAAATGATTTTAATATGTTTGAGATGTTGGATGTGCTAATTACCCTGATCTGACCCCATAAATATGTACAATTATCATGTGTCAATTAAAAAAATCTAATAAATAAAAAATAAAACATAACTTTAAAATTTATAAAGGTAAAGAATTTTTATTGCTAAAAATCTAGAAAATATGTAAAGATATAAAGAAAACTAAAATAATATCATTACACTGTACAAAAAACCCCACAATATTTTGATGTTATTTCTAGTCTATCTATGTATCTACAAACATACTTTCAATTAGTTCTAAATCTCACACAACCATTGCTACAAAATGGATATTCATTTTTAGCAGGATCAAGATTAGCATAAAATCACAACAAGAGAAAGCGTTTGATTTAATCAACAAGCTAAGAATTTTCCCACTGTTTAAATTTTAGGTAGTTTATAGTAACTGATAAGCAATTAATAAAACATATTTTTTATCCACATTTTCAAGCCCTCCCAAATTAAAAGTTGTTAATTACAAAATATTTTTAATTTAATAAGTTAAACTAAAAGTTGCACTTTAATTATAAAAATCTACATATTGTCCATTAAAATTACCATTTTTGTTTAATGTGGCCAATCTTTGGAGACATAAATGGAAATATCAGTGGCAAAATGACTAATCTCATGGATGGCATTGTTGGCCAAGTCTTTGCATGGCCATGTCCAAAATTTTGTTTTTTCCTTTTCAAAAGAAGACAGAATAACGGCCAACAAACATATGAAAAAATATTCAACATCTCTAATCATTAGGGAAATGCCAATCAAAACCACAATGAGATATCACTTAACTCTAGTGAGAATGGCCTTTATCAAAAAGTCCCCAAACAACAAATGCTGGCATGGATGCGGAGAAAGAGGAACACTCCTACACTGCTGGTGGGACAGCAAACTAGTTCAACCTCTGTGGAAAGCAATATGGAGATACCTCAAAGCGATACAAGTAGATCTACCATTTGATCCAGCAATTCACTACTGGGCATCTACTCAAAAGATCAAAAGTCACTTTATGAAAAAAACACATGCACTCGAATGTTTATAACAGCACAATTCACAATTGCAAAGCTGTGGAAACAACCCAAGTGCCCATCAATTCATGAGTGGATTAATAAAATGTGGTATATGTA
>VSMD01063110.1:0-15384 GCA_008750895.1 Mirza zaza | reverse complement strand
GCTCTCTCAGAGGACAGGAGACACGCAGCAGCAGCAGCACAGGGGACAGAGCCGAGGCCGGAGCCCAAAGCCCCTGCCTGCTCCCTCCCCTGCCCTGGGGGCTCGGAGAGGAGACAAGCACAAATAACCGTGGGGGAGGCAGGGCTGGATAAGGCGCAGCAGGCAGGGGCACCATGGAGGGAAAGCTTGTGCCGCACTGATGCCACCAACGCGGAAACCCCTGGAGAGGCGGTCAGTCATGCTGCAAGGGAAAACCGCAGGCCTGGGAGCGGGGAGCCCGGGCCCGCACTTGCTAAGCGGATGGTCGCCTCGGCTTGGCGGGCTGCGGTGCAGCGCAGGACCCTGCTTGGCGGGGGTAGGGGGCGTGGGTACCACCGAGGGGGTGAAGCGTATTACCTGTGAGAAGTATCAGGTAGTGCTATACCCCTACGTCTGTGCAGGGGCTGTGTGTGTCCATCTGTCCGTCTGTCTGTCTGACGGGGACATAGTGCCGCAGGAGCTGTTTCTTTGCATTGAAAGGAGAGGGCAGCTTTCTCAGGGCGGGGGCCGTGCCTCCCCCTTCAGACTGGGAGCTTCCTGCAGGCAGGGTGTGTGCTCGTGGCTCCTTTTCTCAGGATCATGCCACGCGCGCCCCTAGCATGGGTCTCCGCCTGCAGGGGGCGCTCTGGCCAGGGCGTAAACAGTGCAGGTGTCTGCATTTGGTCTTCCCTCCCTCCCGCTTGGCTCCAGATCTGGGGCAGCCCCGGGTGGGCATGTTTGAGGATGGGGAGGCTGGATCAGGTGCCCGGGACTGCGGGAGGTGAGGCAGGAAGGGGCTGTAAACCAATCGCCTGCCTTTGTAGTGGACAGAGCAGATTAGGAGGCTGGGAGGAGTCAAGAAAGGAAGGGGACCATTGTCTGGGACAAAAGCGGGAGAGGATGAGAATGGGGACAGGACCTGGGCTCCCGCCTTCACTTACCTGGGGACAGACGGACGGAGCTCAGGACCCCACAGAGTTGGAGCGGGAGCCAGCTCACCTCTCAGGCCACCCTGGTCCCCACCAGGTCACCTGGCTTTGGCGTGTGTGAGCTGGGCGACTTGGGCCAACCCCCTTCCCGGGACCCCCGCACAGACGTGCCACCTCCGTAGTCACGCGGGGTCCCCGTGCGTAGACAGGCCCTGTGCTTGGGCCACTCTGGCTCTGCCGCTGCCACGTTAAAATTCTTGACAATTTTTTAGAAGGGGCCCTGCTTTTTTATTTCGTACTGGGTCCTGATGATTAGAGAGCACACCCGGCCTCTACCCTGCCTTGGCTGCAGATTTCTGGTGTGCAGAATGAGGACGACCGCTGTCTCTTGTCCTGTGGAGGTAGCCTGTGGTTTGCAACGGGCCAGACATGTTTCTGCTGTTCTCACAATCTTGACGGGGACCCCTTTGGCCTGGTGGCCTAGGAGGGTAGGGCAGGCGGGATGGGAGGAGGGATCTCCTTCTGAGGGACACCGCAGGGTGGAAGAGGCAGCCTCTGTCCAGATGCACCGGAGGTGGCCCCGGGGCTGGAAGGGAGACGGGGCGCCCTGGGCTGCAGGTGCCCTTGGCCTGAGCATGCTGTGGGCGGGGGCGGGGCTGCGGGCGCACCTGGTCTCGGCGCTTCTGTGAACAAGACGGTCGTTAGGCTGTGGGGGGTGTGGGCTTTCCTTGAGTGGAAGGGCAGCAGGGGGCCTGTCACCATCTTCTGTGTTTCGGGCTCCTTCTCAGTTTTTTGCAGTCTAGCAGAGTGGCCAAGGGCACAGACTCTGGAGCCCCCCCACCTGAGCTCGGATCCTAGCTCTGCCATTGGCCAGTCCTTGGGGAAAGGGTCGCCTTCCTCGTGACTCAGTTTCCTCACCCGGAATGCAGGGACGATAGTGATACCCACCTCATAAGGTCGTTGTGTGGGCGACATGAGCTAATTAATATACAGAAAGTGCTTGGATTGGTGCCTGGCACACGGTAACCATTCGAAGGATGTTAACTATTATTATTCATTCATGCAACCTTCGAGCATCTGTGGAGTGTCCGCTTATAGCAGGCACAGCTGTACTGGGCACTGGCATCAACTCTCAGTATAACTGACAGTCCCTGGTCCGGTTGGGGGGACAAATATTTAGTAACACCCTGTACGAGACCCCAGACTGGGAAATCCCACCACCCACCTGCCCAACCCGCCGGCTCAGCCCCTCTCCACTCTCCCGCCTCCCGCTGCCGTTTTCCTCTGTTGCGTGGACCGAGGGGCTGCGTGAATCCTCCGGATGAAGGTGGCGTTCAGAAGCTTCCCTCCTTCAATTCTGCCTGCAGCCCTCTGACCCCATCCCTCGGTGGCTTTAGATTTGTTCTCTGTTTGGTGGAACTGCGATGAGGAGACCCTGGGCTGGATTCTCTCTTTGCCACCAACTTGCTGAGTGCCTTGGGGCAAGTCCTTGGTCTCTTTGGGCTTGTTTCCTGCGGAGTGGGGCGGGTAATTTCTGACCCCAGGACAGTCTAGAGGCGAATGATGGTGCACGGATGAAGGTGCAGAGTGTGGGGTGCTGGGGAGAGAGAGAGAAGGGGCGTGCGTGAGCCAGCGGGGAGGAGACTGCGTGAGGGAGGTGCCAGGGTCCCCTGAGCTTTTTTGCAGTGAGACCCGAGATCCCAGGGGCTGGGACGGGGCGCGGCCATCACCAGCACCTCCAGGGCCATGTGCCCAGCCAGAACAAGGCCCCCCATTAACTGTGTGCAGCCAGCGGAAAGAGGAATACCCACCCCCTGGCAGCCGACGCCACGCCGCCCCCGCCCCAGGGTGCCGCCGCCCCCTCCGCCTGTCCTGCCTCCACCTGCCAGAAAGCGTTAGCCTCACCGTCTGGATTGGCATGGGGGTGCACAGGCACCATGCTGCGGGTGGGGCTTGGGGTCAGGGAATACCTGGGCTGAGCCCCGGAAGCCTGGCATGCCCAGGGCGGACGGACGGACGGTTCTGGAGCTGCCAGGGGGTGGGGTCGGACAGTGTAGTAAGAGGGGAAGGTCTGGAAGCTCAGACGCTCGGCCCGGGGAGCCCTCCCGACATCTCCCTCCAGCCCTGCCCCGAACCCGGGCTGGAACCCCAGCTGGGCAGACCGCGTCAGTATGCCCCACCACTTGCTTTAGTGTCTGACCCCTCGGGAATGTGATCACTGGGAAGTTCTTCCTGGTGTCCCCCCTCCCTCCTTCCTGCTGTAATGCTCCTGAGTTTCCTTGCTGTTTCGGCTCGAGGGGACGGAGCCAACAGCTCACCCCTGCACTGTCAGCCCCATGGACACTGGGCTTGGGCTGGGTTTCAGGTACTTTCTCTGCAAGGAAGTGAGCCGGGTCTACAGGTGCAGCCTGGCAGGTGCCTGCGGTCGCCAGGGACCCCGGGTGGGGGACCTGCCTGCCTCTGAGGGGCTGGGGGCCTCTGTCTGCCCCTCCCCGGAATCCGCCCCACAGTGCTCTGGCTGCCCCTGGCCCAGGCAGCCCCTTCTTGGGAAATAGCAAAAGGTGCCCCTTGCTCCAAGTGGCTCCGCCATGTGGGAGGGGACAGAGGTGACGAGCGGTGCAGGGCAGGATGCTGTCCTCTTCTTGGGCCCTTGTCTAGGCCAGGCCATTGCTGGCACATCTCTGTGAGTCAGCCTGGTCGACACTTAGCAAAGAAGTGATCAAAAAAAAAAAAACATTGATGAGGGATTGCTTAAAGCAGATCGATTCCCTCTAGCCCCTCGGACGGACTAAAGCCCTTTTACTCAAAGGACGGTCCGAGCCCTGCGGCAACAGCAACACCTGGGAGTGTGTCAGGGGCGCAGAAACCCAGGCCCCACTGAGACCCACCGAGTCAGGACCTGCATTTGACCGTCGGCCAAGTGCGGCCCTGGAGCGTGTCCTCAGAACCACTCAGACCGTCGTCTCTGCGCAGCCACACCCAGCTCCACCTCCTGCAAAGTTGCTTTCACCTAATCTGTACTCAGGTGAGGCTCCACCGCTTCCTGTCCAGGTCTGTCAGCAAGAGCCCCATGGACACCACTCGGTCTGCTGCGAGGATGTGGTTAAGCAGCGAGCTCCAACGAGAAGCCTGCAGCTCTGCGGGGAGTGTTTGGAGGAGGCCAGGGAAGCGGCAGCTTCCTTTAGGACGGAAGGGGCTGGCCGAGGTGTCTCTTCCTCTGGAAACTTCTCCTAATCCCTCAACTCTGGGACAGACCCTGCCCCAAGGCGCATCCCCCTGGGTTCCTTTTTTTTATTTTATTTTATTTTTTATTTTTTTCATTTCTTTGAGAAAGCCTCGAAACCCCCTGGGTTCTAACTCCAGTTTTTCTCTTTTTTTTTTGAGACAGAGTCTCACTCTGTTGCCCAGGCTAGAGTGAGTGCCGTGGCGTCAGCCTAGCTCACAGCAACCTCAAACTCCTGGGCTCAAGCGATCCTCCTGCCTCAGCCTCCCGAGTAGCTTGGACTACAGGCATGTGCCACCATGCCCGGATAACTTTTTCTATATATATATTATAGTTGGCCAATTAATTTCTTTCTATTTATTGTAGAGACGGGGTCTCTCTCTTGCTCAGGCTGGTTTTGAACTCCTGACCTTGAGCGATCCTCCCACCTCGGCCTCCCAGAGTGCTTTATTTGTCGGTTTCTCCAACCAGCCTAGGAGCTCCGGGAACTCCGGGCCTGGCCTGGGGACTCCCCGGTATCCTCAGCGCTGCCACAGACCCCTTGCACGTAGTGGGACGTGCTCAGAGACATTGGTGGGACAGGAGAAGGGACGGACGAGGGAGGGCATGGGCGAACAAATGCATGGCCAGAGGCTGGGAGGTACTGAGCAGAGAAGAACTCGGGCTGGAGCGGACGGGCTCACCTGCGAGAGGGGGCTGGGAGGGAGGGCAGCCCTTCCCAGCGCCGGTGGTGGCACTAGCCTGGCTCCACCACGGGCAGGAGCCCAAGGCGCGGCGTCCACCCCAGACGGCTGCGGTGAGGACGGAGCCGCGCCGGGAGCGTCTTAAGCTGCCAGTTAGCCAGCTCGTGGCCAGGCTTGGGTTTCACTAGAGTGAGACATCTGCTCTATAAACCCTTCCTCTTAGAATTCCCTTTCCTATTCATGCTCTTTCTTTCTTTATTTATTTTAAAGAAAGCTTCTTTTGAAAATTTCCACCCAGTTCCAAGCAAGCTAAGACAAACAAAGGTATGTGCCCGCCCCTAGGCTTGGATGGAGAGAGGGCTCCAGGGACTTGAGGCTGTGGGTTCTGGAATCCCCATGGCGTTCCTGGCCCTGGCCTAGGCTCTGAGGATCCCAGATGAGTAAGACCTGCGTCCTGTGTTGAGGGAGATCACAGGCTGGTGGGCCAAAGAGTTACCGCACCGTGCATTAAGGTGCTCGACAGGAGGCGTGTGCAGGCAGGTTGCGGGGGCTCTTAGGAAGTGGGCAGGACGGCGGGCGGCCGAGGCAGATAATGTCTCTCACTGTGGAGTCCCGTGAAGGTCCAGGGAGCTGGGAGTGATAGCTAGGGAGCCCCGGGAGGGAAGTCCGGGAACACGGAAGCCCTTGGCCAGGCCAGTGAATCTCAGGTGTTTATTGAGCACCTGCTATGTGCCAGGCCCTGTGCCAGGAGCTGGGCACAGACAGGTAAGATGAAAATGATACACGGACATAGACATTTAGCTCCGACTTGGAGATGTAAAAGCCAAGGAGTATTCACAGGGTGCCGTGGGAATCTGGAGTAGAACCCCTGCCCAGACTGAGGTTCAAGGGAGACTTTCAGAGCTTTTTTTTTTTTTTAAACCCTAACTTTGAAGTATCATATACATAGCAGAGTATGTGAGTGGATAGCTTGATAAATTTCCACAAGCAAACACATTTGTGTAACCAGCACCCAGACCCAGAAACGGAGCATCACCAGCTTTCCGGAATTCCTCCACCCTCGTGCTCTCTTCTGGTCACTACCCTCCTACCGTCACGATTTCTAACAACACAGGTATGTTCTGCCTGTGTTTTGAACCTTATTACAAATGGAGTATTATTTCGTGTCTAGCTTCTTTCACTCGCCGTGTTCGAGGATTCGTTGTCGCTGGCGTCTGCGGTGCATTTGTTCTCGCTGCTGCACAGTATTCACTGTGGGTGAATACGGCACCATTCACCCTACTCACCCTGCTGTGGGTGGGCTCCCATCTCTTTCTGGTTTGGGGGTGTCGTGGGCAGCGCTGCTGTGAGCAGCCTCGCATAGCGGGTGGGAAGGGGGGCTCAGGACCAGGGCACATCAAGGCTTCTCTGACTGCTCCCCTCTTACTTGTGTTGGTTTCCAGTGGCTGCCATGACAAAGTGCCACACACTGGGGGCCTAAAACCACGGAAGTCTATTCTCACCGTTCTGGAGGCCAGAAGCCCCAAATCAAGGTGCCGGCAGGGCCGCACTCCCCGCAGCAGCTCTGGGGGAGAAGCTGTCACCTGGCTCTTCTAGCTTCTGTTGGTTGCTGGTTTTCTTGGCTTGCGGTCACATTACTCAAATCTCTGCCTCTGTCTTCATGTCGCCCTTTTCTCTGTGCGTGACCTCTGCACGTCTCTTACAAGGTCAATTGTGGTCGGACTTAGAGCCCACCCAGATAATCCCGGATGATCTTCTTATCTCAAGATCTTCCATTTAGGCCGGGCGCGGTGGCTCACGCCTGTAATCCTAGCACTCTGGGAGGGCGATGCGGGTGGATCGCTCGAGGTCTGGAGTTCAGAACCAGCCTGAGCAAGAGCGAGACCCCGTCTCTACTATAAATAGAAAGAAATTAATTGGCCAACTAATATATATAGAAAAAATTAGCCGGGCATGGTGGCGCATGCCTGTAGTCCCAGCTACTCGGGAGGCTGAGGCAGCAGGATTGCTTGAGCCCAGGAGTTTGAGGTCGCTGAGAGCTAGGCTGACGCCACGGCACTCACTCTAGCCTGGGCAACAAAGCGAGACTCAAAATAAAAAAAAAAAAAAAAGATGTTCCATTTAGCTACACCTGCAAAGACCCTTTTTCCAAGCAAAGTTATAGTCAGGGGTTCCAGGGATTCAGGGAAGACATATCTTTTTGAGGGCCACCATTCAGCCTGCCACACCGTCACTCACTGCCATCCTAAGCACCCCTGGCTCATTTCCCCGCTTTGCAGAGCTCTGGAGCGGGCTGGGCTGCTTTCTGATGGCTAGTCACGTTCCTCTTGGCCACCGCCGGCCAGGCTCCCTCCAGGAAGCCCTCCCTGCCTGTCTCCCGACCCTCGGGTCCTGGAGAGTCCTCCAGTGCTGATGCCCAGGGCTCCGTCCCGCAGCATCTGTGGTTCTGAACCCCTTCTCAGACTGAGGTTGCCCGAGGTGGGAATGTTTCTTTCTCCTTCTCTTTTATGCTCAGGCCCACACCCAGTTCTCCGGCGCTCAGCTGGGGCTCTGCACACAAGGACAGTGACAAGGACTCTGGCCGAAGGCACCTTTCCAACTGTGCCTGGTCCGGCCCAGGGCACCATGCCCAGGGGTGGCCCCAGTGTCCAAGCCTTCCCCACCCCAGCCTTCTGCCCCAGCACTGCCACCTTAGAGGGGACCTGGCTATTACCGTGTCCTAGGGCCTGTGTGGCGGCCTTGGCCACACCCAGAGCACGAGGGAGGGAGGCAGGAGCTTGGGGCAGAGGAGCGAGCCCCGCCCTTTGCTTCTCCTTGGAGGAGGTGAGGGAGACAGGAATGCCTTTGGCTGGGAGACCCTGGCCAGAGATCAGAAGATCAAAGGATGAGAAGATCAGGGGCGAGGCAGGTGGCACTCACTTGGAGGCACAGGGAGAAGCAGCAGCTGGTGCCTCCTAAGGGCAGGGCTGACCCAGGACGCCCTCCCCTCCCCCAGCCTCGCCAACCCGGCTGTTTCCTGCCTTCACAGCTCGGCTGGTACACGCTGAGGCCTCTGGAGGTCGAATGCTGCAGGTGAGGGCGGGGTGCCGAGTGGCATTCGTGCCACCCGGGGGACATAGCCAGTACCCCCTACACCAGTGCATTCCCGCAGGGGGAACTATTAGGTAACATTTCTAACATGCAGAAATTGAGGCACAGAGAGGAAAAGTAACTTGCTCAACATCAAACAACTGGCAAGTGTTGGGGCCAAGACACACACTCTGGCGGCAGCCTGGCAGTGGAGCCACACGCTGCAGTGGAGGCAGAGCGCTCTGTTCGGTGCAACTGCAGCATGAGGGAGTGAGGCTAGACGTCAGGAAGGACCGGTCTTGCTGGGCAGGGATTTTACGTCTAGATCTTGGGTCTCATGGAGCCAGACAGGCAGGGAGCTGGGGGAGAGGGTAGGTGGCTGTGGCGCCATCCACAGGTGAGGCCCCCCACGGACAGTGCTCAGGGGAAAAGAGCAGCTCAGCACCCAGGTGGGCTTGGGGGAGGGGTGCTGAGCTCTAGAAAGTTCCACAGGTCCTCAGCGGCCCCTGGGAGAGGGACCCAGAGGCCGAGACAATGGGTGGGGCACTCCCTGCCGGCCCTAATCCCCTTCCATTGTTGGGGAGCTCCCGCTGCCTCCTCCCCGCTTCCGGGCCCTCTCAGCCCAGGCGGGCGGCTGGGCAGGGCGGGGCGGTGCGGGCCAGGCTCGGGAGGCTTGTCCCCTGCACAGGAGCCGCTGTTGGGACCAGGTGGGTGCGTGCAGCTGGGGTTCAGCCAACCCTCTTTGCCACTGAACTTTGCGACTCAGGGGGAGGTAACCTGGTATTTCCGAGTGTCTTCATTCAAAGTGGAAATAAACAGTGCTTCGCTCCCTGGCCCGTAAAAAGGATTGAGTTAAGTGAAAGCAGGGATGTGCGAGGCTGTATAAACTGCAACAGACATGTTGGGGGTGGGTGGGGGCTGGGAGAGGCAGAGAGGTGGGGTTGGAAGACGATCTGGGACTTTGTAGGGGTCAGAGAGACCTCAATTTTGCTGAGCCTCATCTGTAAAATGGGTCAGTAAAGTCTTTAGCACAGTGTCTGGCCGGGCAAAGGTAGCTCTGAACTCCATTCGGCGTTTGCTCTTCTCCCCTGGATTCAAGCGGGCCTGGGACCCAGTGTAATCTAGAAAACCGCCTGGCTGGGCACCCCTGTGCTCCCCCGGCGAGGCGAGGGGTGGGGTTTGGGTGCTCCTCGGCGTGGCCGTGTCAGTGTGGGGAGGTGAGCTGCCGGGATGGGACGGGTGGAGGAGCTCTGGTGTGGGGGGGTGTCCGGGATGGGGTGGGACTCTGAATAGGGGCCTTTCTCCAGCTTGCCCCCCCAGACACGCCCGCCTGTGGATGCTCGAAATAAAGGCAGTAGGACAAGGAGCTTCAGCTAAGCAAACAGGGCGCAGAGCTGCGGTCTGACTTGCCGGGCCCCTCCACCTGTGCCCCTCCTGCTCCTGCCCCGCCCCGCTCCTCTCTCCCCAGCCCTGGCTGGGAGCTCAGGGGTTCGAGCTTCCTCTGGGAGGGCAGCACGGTTCTCACCTTGGGGAGCTCTGGTCCCAGGGGATGTCCTGGTCCTTCTCTCGAAGGGGCGTCCAGTCTGCCGGGGCACACGGTATTCGCACCCATGCCCCCCCACTCACGGGAACGGCGCCCCCGAGAGGGAGCTGGAGATCGGCGTGAAGGCTAGGAAAGGTGCTGGTGGCCAGAGGAGACCCGAGCCCGGCAGGACGAGCGGGCAAGGCCTCAAACGCACGCGGTGGCTGCTGATTCCACCCGCTGGCCAGGGTGCGGCCACCCTCCCCTGCTGTGGAAAGTGGACCTGGAAGCGCGCACGCGCGCGCGTGTGTGTGTCACAGGACAGAGAGCTGGGAGCGTACAGGAGCCCCCAGCCTGCATGGGGGGACCGGCCACACAAAGGAGCCACCGGAGACTAGCAGGTGGCAGTCTGTGATCAAGGACGGGACGGTGGGGCTGACTCTGAGACGGAACCTGCAGCGATGGGAGCCGAGAGGCCACAGGGGTTGGTGTGAGGAACCCCGGGACACTCCAGCTCCGGTCCCAGCACGGTGGCTCAGGCTTGTCACTGCCGACTCTCTTGTCACCGTCCGCACCTGACGTGGCTCTTCAAGGAGGACAGGCAGCACACGTTATTGGACTCTGCGGCGTCCCCGCCCAGCACAGCGCCTGTTGTATACGAGGTGCTTGGCAGCTGTTGGACGGATGGGAGGCTGCCTGGCTAAACGGAGACCGAAGGCGTGGAGGCCACCCGTGGGAGGAGACGCGTGAACCGGGCCTCGGTGAATGGCAGGGGCGGGCAGTGATGCGCACGGGTGACATCCATTGCTTGTTTGCCGCGTGCCAGGCCCTGCCCAGGCACTTTGCCAGGGAAGAAGCTAAGGCGGACAGAGGTGCAATGATGTGTCCAAAGTCGCATGGCCAGCAAGTGGCGGAGCTGGAAACCAAGCCCAGGTCAGGGTGAAGGCACGGGCTGTCCAAGGGAGCACTCGGTGGCCAAGGACGCGTTCCAGATCTGTGCTGTCCAGTTTGCTGGCCGATAGCTTCAGGTGGCAACCGAGCCTTGAAATGCGGCTGGTGCGGCTGAGGAATTCAGTTTTTGATTTCATTTTAATGAATTTAAATATAGTTCCACAGGGCTGGTGGCTGCCGCTCTGGTAGCCCAGGTCTCGCGCTGTCTGTTAGAGAGAAGGCCGCGGGGGGGGGGGGGGGGGGGGGGGGGGGGGGGGGGGCGGGCAGCACAGCCCCCCATGGCCTCAGTGCTCCCCAGAGGCTCCGCCCGTCCTGCCCCTGGGCTGCTCTCGGTCACACCGTGGCCCCGGCTGGGCCCAGAAGGCCCGAGTCCTTTTAACTTCTCTGGTTGTGGGTGGCGTGGCCTGGCCAGGAGGAGAAGAGCACATAGGCATTCTGCAACCCTGTGCCACTCTTTGCCTTCAGGGGCAGTAGCCTGGCTCTGGGCATGGGCAGGGGACAGGCTCTCCGAGGGCCACGGCTACTTGCCTGGGGGCAGGAGCAGGCCTTTGCGCCTGACTCACGCCGACACTTCCAGCCGGGAGTCGGGGCTCTGCAGGACACCTCAGCTTAGCAGCCTTGCTTGGGAGAGCCCGGATGTCCCCGCAGCCTGGGATGGGCCGACTCCCTGGCAAAGGGATTGCCCTGCAGTGCTGAGGGTGGGGACCAGCCCCAGAACCCGTTCTCCGTCCCCTTGTCCCCTCGCTCTGCTCAGGCGCTCACGATCAGCCACTCTCAGCAGGGAGGAGCGGGAGCCGCAGGGCTTCCCCTGCAGTGGGTCCCACCTGCTATCCCCACACCTGCCATTGTGGAGGGGAAGGACCTCTCCTGCGTCTCTCTTTTCTCCACCGTCAGAGTTCGAGGAGCCCCGCAGCTCATACGTGAACCATCACCATGCCAGGGAGCAGCATTCTCTGACTGCTGTGGTCTTTTTACCCAGGGCTTAAAAAAAATTCCCACCTTTTCTTTTCTCTCGCCTGACTTTTAGGAATGTCTCCTTCCCCTGGCTTCACCTCTCCCAGCCCCGCCCGTGTGGGGACACGAGTCAGCTCTGGCCGCCCTGCGGGGGGGGGGGGGTGTCTCCCGCATGTCCCCAGCTCCGTCCCGCAAGCACACGCCTTGCCTGTGCTCAGCAGCCCCAGGCCCCGGTCCCCTTGCACGTGACCCGGCTGCAGGTGCCAGCCCACCCTGCCCACCCCACCTGTCCTCCATTACTGTTCCCTGCCCCACCCCACCTGTCCCCTCCACCATGAGCCCTCCTGCCACTGCGGGCAGACTGGGCAGACATTCTTCTTACCAACAAGGGAGCCAAGAAATGACAGAATAGAGCAATAGCCCTTTTATTCAAAAACACGGCATTGTTCTCACGAAGGACTTTGTGCAGAGCCGGAGAGAACAGGTTGTGCCGTTGTGTGTCTGAAGATACATAACTTCCTTTTTTTTTCCCCTCTGATCGAAGTGCACTCCCTTGTTTGGGTATTTAGGAAAATCGCAAAAATCGGAGAGAACGTTGTGTCCGCTTGTGTGTTTGGCATCTCCAAGGAGACAGCTGGCGTCCCAGTCGTCTCTGATGAGGAGGTGCCGTCTAAACCGGACTCGGGGAGGGCCGCCTTAGAAAACTTGACTTCACTCTGGTGGGGAGGAAGGAGCAGCCCCCGGGGTTTTGGGAAGCCTACTTGTCACACCCGCTCTGCCGTTAACTTGCCGGTGACCTTAGGCAACTCTGTCTCTCTCTGGAGCTGTTAGCTGCACGAGCAACGAGGAGTGTAGGTAGCAGAAGGTGCCTGCGGTTCCGGGGTGTTTGGACAAGCATGGGTGTTTTTGAAGGTCATGATAATAGGGAGACGTCACCAGCGCTTATGAGCAAGGCCAGGGATCCCGAAAGCTCCACAGTGAGTGTGACAGTCCTGCCCGGTGAAGAGTGGTCCCGTCCACAACGCCAACAGAGACCCCTGAGTGACAGGGGGTGCTCTACCCAGGAGCCATCTACTCTGAACTCAGTTCCGCGAGCTGCTTCCGTTTCATCCACACCCCACCTCGTTTCTGCCCAGGAGGCCTTCCCTGTTTACCCTCTCCCCCTTCTTTTTCTTTTTTTTTTTTAGAGACGGGGTCTCGCTCTTGCTCAGGCTGGTCTTGAACTCCTGAGCGCAGTCGATCCTCCCGCCTCGGCCCCCCAGAGTGCTAGGATGACAGGCGTGAGCCGCCGCGCCCGGCCTGCCTCTCTTGTTGGCAGAGGAATCCAGCAAGTGCTCTCTGAGCGCCCAGTGGTCTCTGTGGTGGCCAGCCTGTCTACCGGCCCTTTTTGGCGGGAGGGATCTCCGCTGCTGGACTCTTTCCGGTCTGGCCTGTCCCCCCGCTCTCTGTCCACCCCCAAGCTGTCCCTGGGACGGCAGGACAGATGCCTGGCTCAGCCTAGCCCTCATGGGGAAGTGTCGCTGCCCAAGGTCGCTTCGAGCAGCCCATCGGGCCCTGGTCAGAGCCTGAGAGGAGGAGGCCCAGGAGAAACCCCAGGGTCCGCTGTAGGCGCCGAGGATTCCTTGCAGGACAGCCTCCCTTCCGCTTCCTCTAGAGGATGCTGAATGACAAGACCAGTGAGCATTGTTAGCAGCTGCTTTACTGACTGTGTGCCAACTTGGAACCAAGCGCCGAGTAGGTGCCTTATAGAGGTTATGCCCTGACGGCGGCAGAGGGGGATATTCAGATTAGACAGCAGGAAGAACTTCCTCAGACTGAAGGTGTCGGCCAGGGAGACAGACGCCAAGGCAGGCTGCGCCCTCTCCCGAGGTCCGCGATGCATCCGTGTGCACGTGTGTCGGACAGCCCTGGCTGCCAGGCGCCCTGGCGGGTTGGGAGGATACACAGATGCTAAGAGGACAGCCTTGCCTTGGAGAAGCTCACAGTTATATGTGTCATTATATATGCCAATTATCATAACCCAGCTAGTGAGCATGATATTAATAACGGGGCATCTTTATTGAGCGCTGTTTTATATTTATTAGCTCATATACTTCGCCCTACAAGCCTTGTGAGGTGGGCACTATTATTATTCCCATTTTACAGATGAGCAAATGGAGGCTTGGCGATACGAAGTGATATGACCAGGGCCATATACAATTACTCAGTGCTGTGCTGGGGCAACAAAGCCAGGTTCGGTGCTAGGTTGAGTGAGTGTCTGTCAAATGCCACAGGGACACAGAGGACGCTGCCCAGCTCTGCCAGGAGAGGCCGGGAAGGCCTTGCGGAGGAGGTGACTATGGGACGTGGCCATGCCTAGGGACAGGGGCTCGCCTCCTGCCCACTCTAACTGGCCTTTTCCTGAGGGTAGCACTTAAAAGCTACATACTAACTATGATGAGTATGTTCATTAGGCTGACCGGTGATTATATCACAATGCATGCATAGATCAGATCATCAAGTTGTGCGCTTTGAGTCTACACAATAAAAACAAATTAAAACAACTGGCCTTTTCCTGGCTGCAGAGATGGACCCCCTGAGTCCACGGCGAAGGCAGTAGGAAAGGGGACAGTAGGAAAGGCCAGGAGTGTGAGACCAGCCCGGGCAAGAGCGAGATCCCGTCTCTATAAAAAATAGAGGACGGGCGTGGTGGCCCGCGCCTGCAGTCTCAGCTACTTGGGAGGCTGAGGCAGGAGAATCGCTTGAGACCAGGAGTGTGAGGTCGCAGTGAGTTATGATGGTGACACGGGGCACTCTAGCCAGGGTGACAGAGCAAGACTCTGTCTAAAAAAAAAAAAAAAAGAAGAAAGAAAGAAAGAAAGAAAGAAAGGAAGGAAGGAAGGAAGGAAGGAAGGAAGGAAGGAAGAAAAGAGAAGAGAAGAGAAGAGAAGGGAAGGGAAAGGAAAGGAAAGGAAAGGAAAGGAAAAGAAAAAGAAAAAGAAAAAGAAAAGGGGATCCTCTCTGGCCTGTCTGTAGGGAGGAGGTGGGCCATCGCTCCAGGTCCGCCCCAGCAGAACCCAGGGCTTGGCTGGTGGTCGCCTGTTTCCCCTGCAGGCGAGTGCAAACAGACACAACGCCCACGGGCCCTGGGGTGCCAGCCAGGTTGCCCTAGGGGAGGGTCTCCTAGGACCCCAGCCCCCTCTCGCTGCTCTCTGCACCCTGGTCCGTCCGCCAGCATCCTCCCTCTTATCAAACCTGTTCCCTGTCTCCATGGTGACAGGCCTCGCCCAGCTTCCTTGGGTGGTCCGGTTGCCTCACAGTGTGAAACTCTGAGAACATTTTCCTAGAGTGAAGCCAGAAACTTCCACTTCCCATGCCCGGGGCTGCCCCTCTCTCTTCTCCTCCCCCTTCCCCTCCTGCCCGCCTCACCCCATTGGCACCCCCGCTCCCTCCTCACCAGGGCCGAGTCCAGCCGGGAGCACACGTGGCCCCTGAAGGTGTCCCGAGGGCTCCCGGGAAGAAGGCTCAACCCCTCGTCTCAACCCCTTCGCTGTTCCACGGAGAGAGCGGTTTGCGGGGCGCAGTGGAAATAAAGATGTGGTGCCTCTCGTCCAGACGGCGTCAAGAATTTCAAAACAGCAGACAATTAAACTGAGTCTGGGCCCTTCGGAGAGCGGAACCCTATGCAACTGCGCAGGCCACATGCATGTGCGGCCAGCCCTGGAGAGCCGTATACTGTGTGTGAGTGCGTGCTTGCCTGTGTGTGCACGTGTGCGTGTATGGAGGTCATAGGGTGATCACGGTGGGGCAGAGTCTGAGCCCAGGCATCGGCCACAAGGCAGACTGGACCCCAAAACAGCATCGCTGGGCAATCTGTCCTCCTCCCTGGGGCCTGGGGACAGACCAGAAAGGACGCCAGAAGCCAAGGGAAGAAACCCCGGCTCGCCAAACAGCCAAACATGGTTTTTTCAGCCTAAAAGGCTGCACAGACTGGGGTGAGGCTGTCCATTTCCCCTAAAAGTTTCTGTCTTTATCATAGGTGGATGCTTCGAGAAA
>VSMD01063106.1:0-56525 GCA_008750895.1 Mirza zaza | reverse complement strand
GGGCGTGGTGGCTCACGCCTGTAATCCTAGCTCTCTGGGAGGCCGAGGTGGGCGGATCGTTTGAGCTCAGGAGTTTGAGACCAGCCTGAGCAAGAGCGAGACCCCATCTCTACTATAAATAGAAAGAAATTAATTGGCCAACTAATATATATAGAAAAAAAAAATTAGCCGGGCATGGTGGCACATGCCTGTAGTCCCAGCTACTTGGGAGGCTGAGGCAGCAGGATTGCTTGAGCCCAGGAGTTGGAGGTTGCTGTGAGCTAGGCTGACGCCATGGCACTCACTCTAGCCTGGGCAATAAAGTGAGACTCTGCCTCAAAAAAAAAAAAAAAAAAATTAGCCAGGGGTGGTGGTTTGTGTCTATAGTCCCAGCTACTTAGGAAGCTGAAGTGGGAGGATTGCTTGAGCCCAGGAATTGGAGGTTTCAGTGAGCTATGATTACACCACCGCACTCTAGCCTGGGCAACAGAGTGAAACCCTGTCTCTTAAAAAGAAGGGGTGTGTGTGGAATTTGGACATAGAGGCACACACAGGAAAATGGCATGTGAAGATGAAGACAGAGATAGGGAGATGCTTTAGTTTTTCTTCTGTGGTTATGTTAGTCATTTGATATGTAGTTCAATTTATTTGTTTTATTCAGTTTTAGAGGTTACCCCCATACATACTGATTGAATTTTATTTAATGAACATGTAACACATTAACAATGTTCCAAACGTTTGTCAAAAGTATGCAAAAAGTTATAGTCAGAGAAATATCGTTCTTTCCCCTTCCCTCCACTCCATTTCCTCCCACCCCTGTAAGTGCTTAATTTTTTTAGTTTCTAGTTTACCTTTCTTGTGTTTCCTTTTTGCAAAAGTAAGCAGATTTGTATATATTTTCTTATTTCTCTTTCTTACAGAAAAAGGTAGCATACCATGTATGTGCTTTATTTTTTCTATTTAACAATATATTCTGGAAATCATTCCATAACAATTTGTAGAGCTCTCATTCTTTTTTCAGCTGCCTTCCTCTTGATTCACTAGGGTGGTTGGAGGCAGAAATCCAGTGCAAGTCTGCCACCTTTGTAACAGCAGCACAACCCTAATGCTCTTCTTTTCCTAAACATTGTTATTGAAATATAAAAACTCCATGTCCTCCCTCCCTCCCTCCCTCCCTTCCTCCCTTGCTTCTTTTCTTCCTTCTGTCTCACTTTCTGCTTTCTAACTAAACACGCATGGTAGGTAGAGGTCTACTTCTTGCCCAGGTCTCAGTCAAGGTGGCTGTTCCCAGGCGTGGACAGCTTTCCTCCACCTAGTGACTCAGCGATGGAGACTCCTTTCATCCTCTTGCTCCACCATCATCTGCAACCAGCTGGGAGAAGAAAGAAAGAGATAATGAAGGAGGAACACTCACTCCTTTCTTATTTATGGATATATGCCTTGCTCTGTCACCCTGGCTAGAGTACAGTGGTGTCATCATCACATTGAGCTCACTGCAATCTCAAACTCCTGGGCTCAAGCCTCAGCCTCCCAAGTAGCTGGGTAGAGGCACATGCCACCACACTCAGCTCATTTTTCTATTTTTTGTAGAGGCAGGGTCTTACTCTTGCTCAGGATGGTCTTAAATCCTGATCTCAAGCAATCCTCTAGCCTCAGCCTTCTAGAGTGCTAGGGTTATAGACGTAAGCCACTGTCACATCTTTATTGTTTTTAACTCAAATTTTTAAAAATCAAGGTGCAGAAATTGCAAGTATAAAACTTGTTAAACGTTTGCAAAGTAAACACATCCATGCAAATCATTGCCCATGTTAAGAAACTGAACATTATAATATTATCATCCCCAAAGGTAGCCAGTCTCCTGGCTTCTATTACCATACATTAATTTTGTCCGTGAACTTTATATAAATACACATTTTTCTGGCTTCTTTGACTCAAGAGTCATGTTATTGTGTGTAGTGTTGGTTTGTCTACTTTCATTGTCATGTCGCAGTCTGTTTTATAAACATATATTTATTCACTCTCTTCTTGATGGACATATGGGAAAAATAACAGCTGCTGTGAACATTGTACTTATTTCTCAGCGCACGTGTGCACGTGTTTCTGTAGGATATACATCTGGGAGTGGACTTGCTGGTTCATTGGGTATGCATATATTCAATTTAGTAGATATTGCCAAAACTTAACAATTTAAAAAAAATTCTGGCCAGAGGAATTATAGAAGGCTCTTGAGAAGGTAGTTTAAGAAGACTGTAAAAAGAAAGACTGTCAGAAAGAAAGAAAGAAAGGAAGGGAGGGAGGGAGGGAAGGAAGGAAGGAAGGAAGGAAGGAAGGAAGGAAGGAAGGAAGAAAGAAAGAAAGAAAGAAAGAAAGAAAGAAAGAAAGAAAGAAAGAAAGAAAGAAAGAAAGAAAGGAAAGAAAGAAAGGAAAGAAAGAAAGAAAGAAAGAAAGAAAGAAAGAAAGAAAGAAAGAAAGAAAGAAAGAAAAGAAAAGAAAGAAAGAAAGAAAGAAAGAAAGAAAGAAAGAAAGAAAGAAAGAAAGAAAGAAAGAAAGAAAAGAAAGAACTATAAATAAGACTGTAAATAACTCTACCGGGGAGAGAGAAGGAAAAGAGATGCCAGGCAAGACCCACAGGGCAGAATGCCTGGTGGCTTCAGGAACAGACTAGAGTACAGGGACTGAGGCCCCTGGGGATTGCACATGGGTAGGAGGACTTAAGAAACACTCTATGTGGTTAAACCCACGCCTCTTCCTGCTTCTGATTTTTGTCAGTGAAAATGGGAGAAACTTCTTTCACAGGGTACAAACAGAGTGTGTTACTGTTGTATTGGTTTTTCTTTGTTTTTTTTTTTTTTAGCCCTTGTTTGTGCTTTACTCCCCGAGGGGGGAGTTCTGAACCATGTCCCCCTCCTTCTGTGTCCTTAGCTTAGTTTCGTGTGACATTTTAAGTTTTTCTTTTTGCATATTATCCTCATGGCTGCACTCTCAGAGGACGTGTTCCTCTGGTGGTTATCTTTATGAAGGTATTCCCACACTGAAGTGAGGGAGGCGGGGAGTTAAAGGGAAAAGGAGAGAGATGTGTATTTATTCTGGATTCACTTGAAAGTGTCGGATGGTTAACTGTTAACAGCACCCCAATCAGAACACTCGCTTCACTAGGTTTTGCCAAACGCCAATCGTACTGGACTGAGTAAATCCACTCATCTTCCGGAAACTATTATGGCAAGTAATTAACGATGAGATTTTCTTTTATGAAGGCACACAAAAATATCATCCGTCTTGGAGCTGGAAGAGTCACAACTCTGGGCTACCTTTGATGCAAACTTTGTCACAAAGCCTTGGGTCATTTTTTTGTTGTTGTTGTTTTGTTTTGAGACAGAGTCTCACTGTTACCCAGGCCAGAGTGCTGTGGCATCAGCCTAGCTCACAGCAACCTGAAACTCCTGGGCTCAAGCTATCCTTCGGCCTCAGCCTCCGAGTAGCTGGGACTACAGGCATGTGCCACCATGCCCGGCTAATTTTTTCTATATATTTTTAGTTGGCTAATTTCTTTCTATTTTTAGTAGAGATGGGGTCTTGCTCTTGCTCAGGCTGGTCTCGAACTCCTGACCTTGAGTGATCCTCCCGCCTCAGCCTCACAGAGTGCTAGGATTACAGGCGTGAGCCACCGAGCCCAGCCAGCCTTAGGTCATTGACTTCATCTTGCTGGGTCACAAAATGGTCCCTTGCTTTGGGCTCAAATTGTCACCACCTTCCAGCTACAGTAAGGATCTGGGGCAGGGCAGAGCTGAATGCCAACGCTGGGCCAGTTGGTCCACATAATATCACTGAGAATTAAGCAGGAGATGTTCTTGGGGACCTGAGAAGAGTCCGGGGCTAAAAGTAAGCTGATTTTACTGGTTTCCGGGGCTAAAAGTAAGCTGATTTTACTGGTTGTCACAGTGTGCCCATTTCTCTGATTTGAAGGACTTCAGGAGACTTCTACCATCCACACTTGGTCATCCCCAAATATGGGCCTTGATGCCACCTGAGATGTCACTATTCGTCCCTCCTTTGGACTAAGACATTGAATGCTGAGGGCTCCTGTTAGAATGCCCGTGCCACCACACCACCTGCGGATACGGGGCACACTGACTGTGAGCCTCGTTGGCGCTCTCTTAGCAGAGCTTGGGCCGAATGGGGTGTCAGAAGGCCAACTCTGGTGGAGTACGGGATGTAGATCGGGAGGGCATGTCCTTGTGTGGCCACCTAGAGAAGGATGTGAGCAGGCAGTGAAGACACTGGGCAGGAGTGCCAGGGCAGCAGGTGAAGGACGCCTCCAGGGGACAGGGCGACGGGGAGGGGGGGCTCTGGGAACTGTCCTGGTCCGCCCCACCTCCTCACCCAGCGCCCAGTGCAGGAAGGGTGTTCCCACCTGCAATATTGCAACAGCCCCTTCCCTGGTCTCCTCCATCCTCCCTGCACACGTCGCCGCCGCGATCCAGAGCCTTCAGGAGGCTCCCTGACACCCACTGAGTCCTCAGCAACCTCCTTACCCTGGCATTCCAGGCCTGTGTCTCCAGGATCCTGTCCCTCCAGCTTGGCCCGTAGACCCGCCGGCTGTATCCTCCCAACAAAAATATTGGGACGTGCAAAATGACAAGAACAAGGTGTTATTCACAATGACAGGGGAGCCCTTCTGGCAAATCCGGGCTCAGTCAGGCACAGCGGAGGTGGGTACTGAGTCTCTCGAACACGTTCCCATCCCGCAGTTCTCAGGGAGCTCTCTCTGCCATGAGGGCAGTCACGGGATCACTGAGCCGCCCTCATGCTGAGAGGCCAGGAAGGCCCCTGTAGACACAAGCCATCTCCTGGACGGGAGTCCCCCTTGCAGAACCCATCCCGGGGGGTCCCAGCGTGCCTAGCCCCACGCAAGGGATGAGGGCGCCACCTCGTGGCACCGCACCTTCATCGCGCTGAATGTTGATGATCCCAGAGCTTGGGGCCCAGGCAGGATCTGGGGGGGAAGACCCTCTCAGCCTCTGTCCTGCGTCTGAGCCAGCTATTAGGGCCCAGCGCCTCCTTCCAGGGGAGGACGTTCTCAGCCCTTTGAGGGGGAGGTCCTGTTGGTCCCACTGCTACAGGCCCTTGCATTCCTGCCCCCCTCTCCCCAGGTCCCACCTACTCTGGGGGCTGCGGCAGGTGCTGCCTCGTTGGGGTGCCACATGGTGTAGGCAGTGCAGGTGCGCTTGGGAGGCAGGGAGGCCCGGGTGAATGCCAGCTCTGTCCTCTCGGGGTTTCATCTTTAAAAAGAGGACAATAGTTTGGAAATGGGGACATAAACTCTTGGCACTTAATAGGTGCTCAAAAATGGCAGCTGTTCACCTAGTTAACTTGGAATAGCACCCATGTGTCTTCCCCAGGAACCCCCTCCACCCTGTCTGGGGAAGGGTCTCTCCTCAGGGGTCCCTGGGCACACCCCCAAGTCACAACACCGGCCACACTGTGCACTGTCACCTGCTCGCCAGC
The DNA here is from genome assembly GCA_008750895.1 of Mirza zaza. Classification (NCBI taxonomy): domain Eukaryota; kingdom Metazoa; phylum Chordata; class Mammalia; order Primates; family Cheirogaleidae; genus Mirza; species Mirza zaza. The sequence continues at coordinate 51,041 of VSMD01063106.1, read as the reverse complement.
CACCCTGCCAGCCTGGGAGATGGCCAGTGGCAGGGACAGGGTCACCTTCAATGGTGCCAGGCACCATGCAGACACTCAAAGGGCAGAAGGACAAGCTGTCAATGCAGCGTGAAATGGACGAGAATGTCGCTGACAAGTGTCCTAAGAGAGGTTCAGCAAACGAACACGAACACGAGGCAGGGGGCGTGCTGCCCAGGCTTCTTTCGGGAGGGCTTGAGTGTTGAGGTCCCCTCCCCATCACTAGACTAGCGCCACGGGAAATATATCTGAGCCTACGGTGTCACCCGCGGGGGGAGGGACCATTGGTCTGTCCAGAAGAGCGTCCGTCTGCGTGGCTCCAAGAAAAGAACCAGTGAGCTGGGATTATTTCCAAAACCGTGTGGAAACGGCCCTCCCCTCCGCTCCCTCCGCATGGCCTCTCCCTCCGGGTGGAAAGCGGAGCAAGTGCACGGTGGAGGCTGGGAGCTGCTGGGCTGCCCCACGCCCTGGGCAGGAGTGCTGGGTCTGCTAGGCCTCCGGAGGAAGGGCGTGCCTGGGGGTGAGGTCATGGCCCCACCCTGGCCGTGGCACCCAGGTGTCCCCGGGGAGCCTGAGCAAGCCCTCTCGCTGGGGCTGAGGACCGCCATGTCCTGGGGGAAGGGACAACCAGACCCTGCAGGTGGAGCCTTTGCCACCAAGAGAACGATTCGCAGCCTCCGGTGGATGCTGCCCTCCAGTCGTGGCCAGGACTAGGGCTGCCACAGCACGCACCACCTGCCCGTGTGGTGCCCCTCCAGCCAGCTTGCCAGGCCGGGGAGGAGAGGAGGGCGGAGCTGTAGCAGGCCACTCGGGCACCCCTTTCCTGTGGGTAGGTGGCCTTCTCTTCCCGAGCCCCGAATGTTTGGGATCACTCCCAGGACTTTCTAGCCGGCAGCCACGGCAGTGCTTGGGCTTTCGTCTCAAAGCACCTCTGGGCCTCCATCGGGATGAGGGGAGAGGTCCCCTCCCAGACCCTCCCACGGGACTGCGCTGTTGCCTGTGTTGTGTCCAAGAATTTTGTATCCCAGAACAGAATGTCAGAGTAACAAGCTCACACCAACGTGAGCAACAAATGGAGGTTTATGTAAGCTAGCTCGAGCTAGGGCCCAGGTCCCAGAGCACCAGCTCAGCGGTCTCTTTAGACAAGGACCTTTGGCAAGGGTTTAGCACAGGTTCTATACTTTAGGTTGTTAAGCAACTCAGGTTTCTGGTTACAACTGATACCTGGAACCTACGCAGACCCCACACACCCCACACAAGCTGTTTATGCGCTGATCATGCTGTCCATGTATTGATTTATTGATTGGTTGGCTAGGTCCCAGGGACTTTGCACTACCTTATCAGGTAGTGCCTTACGGTTTCCTCCCTGGGGCCTTTTTTTTTTTTTTTTCTTACTTTGAAGAAGCCTGTCATGGCTTCGGTCAGGCTAAGTGGCAAGCAAGCAAGCGAATTACAAAAGCTAAGGCACAGAAGCCAAGATAGCGGTTAGCTTGTATCCCACACCTGGACTCTGCTGCCCGGAGCATTCCCACCCTCGGGTCTCTGCTCCAGCTGCTCGCCTGACTCCAGACTCTCGAGACTGCTCGCCCTTTCTTCCCAGCCAGCTTTGATTCGCCATCTCAACAGACATTTCCCCATCCCATACTCTGCGCTAGACCCGGCGCTGGGTGACCTGAATCCGTCTCGGGCGCTGGGAGTTTGCAGTGATGCGGAGACCACAGGCGGGTAGACAGATCCTATCAGTAAAACTGCCCCTCTTCGAGTCGGCCTGAGCCCCACTTCCTCTAGGAAACCTTCCCTGACTCTCTGTGCGGACTCGGCTCCCAGAGGGGGCTCACCAATGCTGCCCACATAGAGGGCGACGGCTCGCTGCTGCCTCCTGAGGCGGGGAGCACGGGAGACCTCTCGGGGGTCTGGTCCTGGCCCGGAGGCGCAGCTCCCCGACTAATTCAGGCCCAGGTGGCCGGGGCAGGTGGAGGGCCCTGTGAGTCTGGTGGCACCTTCGCTGAACTCTTGGGCGTCGTGAGAGCCTGAGCTGCCAGCTCTTCTCCAGGGCACTAACGGAAAGGGTGCCTGGGCTGGCCGGACCAAGGCCACGCTCAGACAGCGGTCCGGATTTGGATCCTGCTGCTGCGGTTATAAACGTGACAGCAGGCTGCCAGCACGGCCAACTCGAGCAGTGGCACACGATGCATCTACCAGTGACGGGCCAGACAGAGGAGGAGGAAACTGAGGCTCACCCATGGTGGGCAAGTGATCCTGCTGACGGGGCCCTGATCGCAGGTCTGAGACAGGCCTGTCTGCTCCCAGCGGCCCACCTGGGGCTGCCCCCACTTTCCCGACCCGGGGAGCACGTTGGTGTCCTGGGCTGCTGTCATGAAGCAGCACAAACCGCGTGGCTGAAAACAACGGCATGTGTCCCCTCACAGGTCTGGAGCCTGGAGTCCAAAGCAAGGTGTGGGCAGAATCCTTCCTGCCTCTTCCAGCATCCGGGGCTCCCAGCCGCCGCTCTGCCGCCCTGCCTGTCTGCACTCGGCATTTTCCTCTTCTTGTAAGACAAGGTAGTGCTGGCCTAGGGCCCACCATAACGGCCTCATCTTAACTCGATTGCTCTCCAAATAAGGTCAGAGTCACAGGTATTGGGGGCTAGGACAAAAAATGTCTCTTTTGGGAGTGAAAACGTCTATTTGGGGGGCATAATTCAACTCTCAACAGGGGAGAAAGGGGCAGAGCCTGAAGCTATGAGTTCCTGACTTGAAGTCGTTTTCCAGTCCCAAAGCTTTATCTCAAAATTTCTCGGCTGGGCATGGTGCCACGTGTCCGCGGTCCTACTCCTGGGGCAGAGGGAGGATGGGGGGACCAGCCGGGGAAACGGTTGAGACCTCCGTCTCCAAAAAATAAAAATCTTGCATTTTTGCATTATTCTATAAATCATGTTCGTTTTAAAATGGAATACAGTATTATTTCTTCAAATCTTTGACACTTTGGTGAGAAGGAACATGTTCATCCTACAGCTTCATGAGCTTTCAATACATTTCTGAATTTTCTCAAGGGAATTTATACCCCAGTTTGAAAAGTGTAAACTAACATAAATTCATTTGGTTTTCACAAAGACCCAAGGAGGCATGTAATTTAACAAAGAGGAAACTGAGGCTTGTGGAAGTCAATGATCTGCTAAAGCCACACCTAATCGGAAGCGAGCCCAGACCAGCATTCAGTTCTGGCATCTTGATCATGTTTTGTTTTATTTATTTTTTATTTTTACTTTTTTTTTTTACCATGAGTGCAGGATGAGGGGAGATGAAGAGGGGCAGGAAGAGAGAGAACACTGTGACCCTCCCACGCCACCTCCCAAAAGAGATTTTTATGCCTGTTGTGAAAATCAGTTACATGAATTCTGAAACACGGTTTGCCACAGGGTAAAACTGTGAGATTTTCATTAAGATAGAAAAGAAAACACATCTAGACCACCTTCAAATGCTGTCTACCCATGCCCGTGTCAGAAATGCCCTTCAGTGTTTCCACGTGCAAGGGGGGGGGCATTGTTATTTATTAGTTCTGCTTGTAATTTGGAGGTTATTTTAAAGGGCGTTTAAGTGGGCTTTTGCAGAGAGTTGTTTCCAGCCGCTACTCCGAGTATGTCTAAGTGATGGTAGTGTTACCTGGGGAGGTGCCCAGTCCCACCTTGTCCACCCCACCCATCATCTGTTCACCCATCCACCCATTCTAGCAGCAACCTTCACTGGGCACCTGCACCCGGAGATTTGTCACTGAACAACACCACCTCTGCCCGCAAGAAGCTCATACATGGAAAAACAAGTGGCCGTAGCACAAGGGGTCCTCGCATCCCAAACAGCAAATGGGGAACCACGGAGGGTGCGGAGACTGCCCTATCTGCATGTGTGGTGCCCGTGTGTGTGTGTGTGTGTGTGTGTGCACGAGAGAGAGACAGAGAGAGACAGAGAGAGAGAACACTGAAAGTGCACGCACCCACGCCTGTCAGCCCTACCTGTCTGCTCAGAGTTCCACCTGCCATCCCCTGGCCACTCCCTATGTCCCACCTCCTTGGGATGAGTGAAGCCAGGACACCTGCTGCCATGAGCACCTCCCCGCTTGCTGTCCCCGTGCCCTGCGCATGTCCCCAGCCAGCCCCCAGGGGTAATCCCCACTGTGACTCAGGAACGTGGTGCTGGGACACCCAGGGGTCAGGGCAGCGGGGGCTGGGCTGGGGCAGCCCATGTCTCCGTTTGCTCCCAGGGGCCAGGCGTGCCTGCCCGAGGGCTGTGCGAGGGACCCCTGGTTTTCACCCACGGGTGCCGAGGGTTATGGAGGCAGGATCTGCTAGAGGAAGGAGGCAGCGCAGGCAACACCCATTCTGGGTGGATCAGAGTGAGTCCGAGGCCTGCCTGGGAGGCTTTAGTCCTTAGTGACGCCATACCTCAGGGCGAGGGAACAGCAGCTGCTCTCTGAGCGCCTCTGAGCGGGGCCCGGGCTGCTCACTGCGGACGATGTGAGGGCTCACCCTCTGGGCAGGACTGCCAGGCAGGTATTGCTTGTTTTCCTTTGCAAAGGTTGAATGACTTGCCCATTGTCACATGGCCAGGAAGGCACAGAGCAGGGCTGCCTCCTGCACCCTGGGACCTCTTGGCATTTCAACCCCTCGCTCCCTGCCTGGGAGAGGGTCTCGGTGCGTGGAGCAGAGGGGTCTCGTGGAACCAGCCAGTGCTATGTGTCACGAGAGACACTGTGGGGACCCCGGGGGGGCCACAGTGCCTGAAACATCTCCCGCTGCCTCGTCAGGGCGCCTGAAACTGCTCTTCCTGCGTGTCTCCCCGTGCGTGGGGCCTGCTGCCCGCTTTCTGTGCCAGTGTCCTCGAAGGGCCAGCCCATCACGCCCGAGGGCGGGGTGACCAGACTCCCGCAGTCGCCCAGGCCTGTCCGGAGCGTCAACAGCTTCCCTGGCCCAAAGGGGCTCCCAGGTGGCCCAGGGTCACACCAAAAGCAGAGAGTTGAGGTTGGGGTGGACACAGGAGGACGATGGGGATGCTACCCCCAGCACACCGCCCCCGAGGCTGGCTGTCGACATCCAGGCGGTGCTCCCTGCAAGGCTGCAGCCACCCTTCATGGCAAGAGGACGCACACTGCTGACACCCACAGCCCCTGCCACGGGCGCGGTGGCTGTGCTGAGCACGCCGCACGTACAAACACCCGGCAGCAGCTGTCCTCCTCGTTTTCCAGTGGAGGACAGACCGAGGCCCACTGTCACTCGGGTGGGTGGGGAGAGCTGGAGTCTTCCTGCCAGACCCCAGAGGTTTCCAGCAGCTCACACGGGCTTTGTGGAAGTTCGCGGTGCCATCGGGAAGGCGAGGACCTGCATGGGGGAGGGGCTGCTGTCCACGCAGGATGGGGGCGGCGCCAGGCCAGGAACTACAGGGCCCCTCCTCAGGCACCTGTCTTTGCAAACAACCCCCCACAGAGCCCTTGAGTGGGAATCGAGGGGCGGGAGGGGCCCTGGAGAAGGAGGAGGAGGAGTGGACGGACGAGGGGAGGAGGGAAACTTCTGGATGGGAAACTACATCAGCACAATCTCTGGTCAGTCCTTGCCTGAGGGCCACCCTGGGGGACTGAGTCACCAGGTGGCTGCAGGAGCCCAGGCCGGTGCCCCGGGGGGAGCAGCCTCGGGAGGCCTGCGGGCAGACGCTGAGGGAGGGGCGCCTGAGAGTCACGGGGTCGAGGGCGTCTGGGTGGAGCCGGGACAGTGCCCGCTGCGGGAGCAGAGCTGCGGGAGTAGCGGGGCCTCCCAGCCCACACATGGTCTCCAGCTTACTCCCACTGCCTGTGTCCCTGTTTCTTGCCCATGGCCCATGGCCGAGTCTAAGCCTCGTGGGCTCAGTTTCTCCAGAGACTACCTGTGGCCTCTGTGGAGGGGATGAGGATGGTCACCGGGTTGCATGGAGTGGGGATGCCACTGAGGGACCCCACCCTCCACACAGACTTTCCACTGCACCCTCCTCCACCGCCTTCAAGTGCCTCAAGCTTCTCAGCAGTTCTGCAGAGCAAAGGTGATGCTCACAGCTGCTGTCAGGTGTGACCTCAGCACTACCGAATGGGTTGCCATGGTGCCCTGGGCTCCTCATTCTGCAGTCAGTGAGCGCTCACCTGCTCCTTGTCTCCTGCCGTACTACGGGAGCTTGGGGAGTCTCCCATCCCAACTGGAGCCAGTGCTCTTTCTGTTCCCCTGTCAGCCTGTCTAGGTCCGAGGTCAGCTCCGGGGTCAGAGGCAAGGCCGGGGCTGGGGTTTGGAGCCAAGGTTCTGACTCAAGCAGAGATAGGGCTTGGGTGGGGAGAGGTCAAGGTGGGGGCAGAGGCTCGGGTGCCTGCCAGGCTGGCCAGGGCAGGGTGCACATGAGCTGGGGCTCTGGCCAGAGCAGGGTGCACATGAGCTGGGGCTCTGGCCAGGGCAGGGTGCACATGAGCTGGGGCTCTGGCCAGGGCAGGGTGCACATGAGCTGGGGCTCTGGCCAGGGCAGGGTGGCACTGGGGCAGGCATCAGAGGCAAGGGCTTGGCTGCCGGAGGCGTCCTAGGTGAGGGAGGCTCGAGCTGCCTGCAGGGAGACGGTGAATTGTGAAGACCAGCGCCCCAGGAGCCCAGTGCAGGGAGTGAGAAAAGACAAGGGAGAGGGCAGTGTGGAGGGGCTCGGGCGTCATGGAGGGCTGGCGTCCAGGCGCGCAGAGGCAGCGCCTTCTGTGATGGGGCTGCGGGTGAACTCTGCCAACATGAGCTGTCAGCACCGAGGCCTGGGGAAGTGGAGGCAGGGCCCAGGGCCGGCGAGGAGAGGCCCGTGGGCAGAGTCGCACAGTGGGGAGACAACGGGGACGGATGCCCCCTTGCTCGAGAAAGCGTCACTCCGAAGGAAGCTACCCAGCAGATGTGGATTGAAACATGGCAGGCTTTCCTCCGGGGCAGCCCAGTGACAAGGCGCCGCCGCCCTCACGGCGCTCTCGGAGGAGAGCCGATGCCCGCAGCGTGCCGTCAATATCCACCTCCCACCGCACCACGGCGGCGAGAGGCCCGGCCACGCCCGGACGGGGCTTCGCCCTTTCGAAGTGCTCAAGGGCGATGCCGTGGCCTGTCTTGGTCTGCTTTGTGCTGCTGTGAGAGAACCCCCGACACCGGGCGATTCACAAAGAGGAGAAATTTACTTCTCGCAGTTCTAGAAGCTGGGAAGTCCACAGCCAAGGCCCCAGCAGCTTCGGCTGTCTAGTGAGGGCTGCTGCGTCCTCCCTCGGTGGAAGGTGAAGGGCAGATGGAGCTAAGGCTGCGGGAAGCCTTGACCCACCTTAGCAAGAGAGGAGTCCTTTTGGCCTGGTCACCTCTTAAAGGCCCCACCTCTCAATACCACCACGTTGGCAACACCTGGATTTTGGAGGGGACACATCAAACCACAGCAGGGCCATCTTAAATGAACACTGGGGGCACTCAGCCAGTCGGGGGAGCAGTGCCCAGCTGGGAGGGGACAGGACACTCCCTCCCAGAAAGGCTGCGGCAGGACGCTGCACTCTGAACCCTAAAGCACTTACCCAGCAGAGCCTTCAGGTGTTAGTGTCGCAGGCTCAGATTCTGCCAGCTTGCCCGGACGTATCCGTCTCTCGCGGAGGCTCCACGCTGACCAGGTGGTCATGACGATGTGTGAAATATCGAAGCATCAATCGATAATGAGAAATGAATGCTATAATTTTGCATAGACACGACTAGAGCATTTTCCTTCCTGGGAAGTAGAAATTTGCTTTGTCATCATGGAATCGGAACGTGGGGACTGAGCCACTTGGACACGTAATGGCGTCAGACTAGCGTAGCTGATACGTCCCCCCTGGATGGAGGTGGCCTTACCAACCAGACGGGTGTCCTAAGTGCTGCTGACCAAGTTCCTCGGACTGTGTGGGAGGGACCTGCCCGCTCTGGCCTCTGTGGTTCTCCTTTTCCTGTTCCCGCACTTGAATAAGCACCAGCTCTTCTGACTGGCACTTTTAAAGGCTGTATTAATAAATTCAACCGAAATAGAAAAATCTTTCATTTTGTCATATCGGGGTTTTTTTTTGCAAACAAGTGAAATTTAGACTTTAACTTAAGCAAACGTTAACTTACGGGAGGTGTATGTGGGAGACCGTATTGGGGTTTTCAAGAGAAACAGACCCTGAGGCTGAGGGGGGATTTTAATGGATTATCTTTCGTGATTGTGGGGTTGGCCAGGGTGACATTTGTCATGCAACTGGCAGCTTGGGCAAGAGCTGATGCCGCAGCTTGGGCAGCAGGGGGCAGGGGGCAGATGCCGAAGGCCAGCAGGGGGGAAACTCGGGCGGGACTTCTGTGTTACAGCCTTAAGAATTCCTTCTTCAGTTTATCTCTGTCCTCTCACATTTTAAGTGCTGGAGGCTGAAGTCTGAAATCCAGGCGGCTGCAGGGTTGGCCCCTTCTGAGGGCTGTGGGGGGAGGACCCGTTCCCCGCATCTCCCTTGCCGGCAGACGGGCGTCTCCATATTTACACGGTTCTCCCTGTCTGCCCCCCTTAAATCCGAATCTCCCCTTTTTATAGGAACACCAGTCCTATTGCATTAGGAGCCCACAATGCTCTTAAGTAATTCCATCTGCAATGATCCCCTTTCCAGATAGGGTCACATTCTGAGGTACAGGGATTAGAATTTCAACAAATGGATTTGGGGGGCACTGTCTTAGTTTATTCGGGCAGCTATAACAAGATACCATAAATTGGGTAGCTTATAAATAGCAGAAATTTATTTCCCACAGTTCCGGAGGCTGGGAGCTCCAAGATCAAATTGTCACGCAGATTCCGCATCTAGTGAGGGTGCACTTTCTGGCTCACAGATGACGCCTTCTCGCTTTGCTTTCACTTGGTGGAAGGGGGTGAACAGGCTCCCTTGGCTTCTTTTACAAGGGCACGAATCCCATTCATGTGGGCTCCACCCTCATGACCCAATCACCCCCAAAGGCCCCACCTCCTAATAACATCATGCTGGATTTCAACATATGGATTTTGGGGCACACAAACATTCAGACCATAGTAGGACACAATTCAAACCGTAGCAGGACGCGACTCAACCCATAACAGAGGTTAAATTCAGAAGGTGGAAAACCAAGCTCGAGCGACGCTCACAGCCAGGGAGTTCTAGGGGCCTCGGGGCAGGAATCAAGACCTCCGACTGAGAGCCCCAGCAAGCAGCTGCCTCAGCCTCTCAGGTCATTCCAGTTTTGCACACTGGGATACTGTTAGGAAGAGGAACTGGAGGCCAGGTAGCAAATGTGCCCAGCCCTGTCTCTCGAGTGACCGTCACACCTCTGCTGGAATGCTTGGGCGCTGAGTGCATGGCCTGACTCTGGGAGAGGTTTCATCGATGCCAATGCTGAGGTGTGCAGGTGTTGGAGCTGCTGCCCCAGGTCTGGCTGGGAGCCAGGAAACCCAGGTGTTCCTGATGCGCACCTGTCAGGACTTGGGCCTGGGCCAGCCCTCTTTTCTGTGGAGCCTTTGGGCCAGCTGTGCTCTGTAGGCCTCTGGTCCCAACGTCTACGCTTGCAGCGAGTGCATAGAAAGTGTTGGCTTGGCCTCCAGAGCAGCCTCTCCCCGTCTCCCATCCCGTCTGCCTAATCCCCTTGTAAGAAAGGAAGGCAGCTCCCTCTCCTGGCCAAGGCCAGATTTCAGGCAGGTCAGGGAGGAGAAGGTGCCAGGCTGTGGTGACTTCTCTGCTGGGGTCCTGGGGGACCCAAGTGGCATCCCCCCTGGGGACAGTGGGCCCTCCACCTGCTGGTCCAGGCCAGGCCTCCTAGAGGGGCCAGCACCTCGCATTGCCCAGACCCAAGTCCCCTCCTTGATCAGGAAACACAGAGCTTCTCTAACTGCTGGCCTCCCCATGCCAAGCCCAGAGTCTGCCTGGCTGCAGGGCCTGGGACATCTCTGAGGATGCCAGAGCTCTAAGGAGCCTGAGATTGGGGAACTAGGCTCAGAGAAGGGGGGCACCAGGCTAGCTCCCACCCCTCACTCCCTGTTCTCTCAATGTTTCTCTAACTGAGGTCCCCCCAGATCTGGGACAGGGAGGGTATTTGGGAGTTCAGGAATTCTTTAGAAAGACTTTTTATTTTCTTTTGAGAAAAAGAAAGCTTGGTCACCCAGGTTAGAGGACAGTGGTGCAATCATAGCTCACTGCAACCTGAAACTCCAGGGCTCAAGTGATCCTCCCACCTCATCCTCCTGAGTAGCTGAGACTACAGGTGGTTGCCACCGTACCCAGCTAATTTAAAAAAAAAATTTTTTTTTTTTTGTTACAAGGTCTCACTCTGTTCCCAGGGCTACAGTGCAGTGGTGTGATCGTAGCTCACTGCAACCTCAAAGTCCTGGGCTCAAGAGATCCTCCTGCCTCAGCCTCCCAAGTGGTACGTGCCACCATGCCCAGCTAATTTTTCTATTTTTTGGTAGAGATGGGGTCTCACTCTTGTTCAGGCTGGTCTTGAACTCCTGACCTCAACTGATCCTCCCATTTCAGCCTCCCAAAGTGCTGAGATTACAAGCATGAGCCACCTTGCCTGGCCTTTAAAATATTTTTATAGAGACAGAGTCTTGCTATGTTACCCAGGCTGGACTCAAACTCCTGGTCTCAAGCCATCCTCCCATCTTGGCCTCCCAAAATGCTGGGGTTACAGGTATGAGTCACCTGGCCCAGCCTAGGAAGATGTTTGATTGGGAGTTTGTAATCCAAGAAAAAAAAAAATCTAAAAAGAATCCTATTTGCATATTCCGATCATCCTGACGAACCCCTCATAACCGGGACATGCCATGGGCTCTCAGAGCCGCACCTGCTCTGAGGCCGCGACCGCAAGGCGCTGTCCGAACTACTGCAGGCTGGTGCGGGAAGGACGCGAGAAGCCAGAGGACGTCATGGCCGTGGGGAGGCTGCTGGGAGGGGGCTGGAGGACACAGCCCCGGGGAGAGGGTGGGGGCGGGGCTCTGCAGGCTTTGATGTCTGTGGGTTCCAGGCAGCCTCTGGCAGCTCATGACCTTGCAGCTTCTGTGACACAGCCCTGTGATTCATGCCTCCTCTTGGCTCCACGAATAGAGCCCCAAGCCAGGGGCAGAATCTTCTAGGCTGTGTGGCAGGATGGGTCACCCCAAGAGAATTGAATGTGCTGAGGTCGGGGGTGGGGTTGGCAGCCAAGCTGGGGAGGCCCTGGGTCACCCCAGGGCAGCAGGAGAGCCGGCACCTGGGACACAGAGGGAACAGGGCTCTAGGGGAAGGTGGGCCCCAGATAGGCCCCTACAGAAGCCCACCATTTCTCCAGGGCTGAGCTGACTCGGCTTCTCTGAGAAGCAAACCGGAAGAGTCACAGAAAAGAGACTGGCCTCAAACACCCGCAGCACCCTCGGTCCCACGCACACACACATCCCATGCTTCTAAATGCCTCCCCTGGGTGCTGCCCACTGACAGGCGGCTAACGCAGGGTCCTAAATTCACTGCCCCGAGGACATCCTCGGGGAGGGGTCTGGGCCAGAGCCAGGCGGTCACCAGGAAGCCCACAGCAGCCCTGCGAGCCCACGTGGAGCTGGGCTCCCCAGGACAGGTGGAGTTTGAGACTCTGTGATGTTGGTCACGAACTCTGTCTGGGCCTCCGAGAAGCCATGCTTTGCCCCGCCCTGGAGGTGTTGGCATAGTGGCCAGGAAATCTAGGTCAGCAACGGGCAAGTCCCTGCAGGCGGGACCCAGTGTCCGGAGAGACGGGCCTGGCTGTCAGAGAGCCTTGAGCTCGGCTGGGGACTGAGCACCCCCTGTTATGACACATCTCCCTTTCCCAGGCGTGCCCAGAAACCCCTTCCTTGGAGGCAGCATGGCATGAGTAGGGGGTGGGAGCTCTGGGGTCCCCCGACCCAGCACTGCTGCCAACTGGGGTTGTCATGCTGCCTTCAGTCCCCTGGGGTCTGGGCTTTTCATCGCAGGGGGACGGTCCCTCTGCCTCTGATTCTTGGCCAGTGACTTCTCTGAAACTGGCCGGCCAGAGCTCCTGTCCACTTGTGACCCTCGGGGCAGCCAAGGACAAGCTTCCTGCTCAAAAGCTACCTCCTCGGAGAAGCCTCCCCCAACTCCCCGCAGAGTGCACCCGCCCCTGCAGCACAAGCCCTCACGATGCATGTGGCTCAGACGCGTGCACGGGCCGACAGGGGAGTGGGCTGCGTCGTGTTTGTTGGATGAGGAATAAATGAATAATGAAAGAGTAATCCCTCACAGTTAGCAGAATCCTCACCCTTCACCCCTGGTCCCCATGGGCCACCGCTGGTGGGAGGTCCGAAAGGGACAAGATGCTTCAAAGGTAGACAAGACCTCAAGGGACTGCATTTGGAGCAGGCTTCAAGAAGCTTGGGAGGCTTCAGGTGCTGCTGGCAGTGGGTAAAGTCCCTCTGCTACAAGTGCTCTGAAGCCATGCATGAATTTCTTAGTCTATCCATTCATCCCTCCATCCATTCATTCACTCACTCCTGCCGGCCCCTGTGTTGAGTGGAACAGCCCCAGCTGGCACCTGCGTGCCTGCCAGCACTGCGGTAGCTCCCAGGAGGGAAAAGGAGGGGTCGTCCCAGCTACCTACCCTGGCCAGCCCCATGCAGTCCCCAGAGCAGGCCTGGCGTGGCCTCCCCAGGGTGGAGCAGAAGGCTGGGAAGGGCCGGTCCACACCAGGGGCCCTGACTTTGCTTTGGCTGAGGTCTGGAGCTCCTCCCTGGTGGCAGAGAAGCGTAGCCCTGCTCAGAGGGTCCCACAGCTGGAGGAATAGAAAGAGTAAGGGACATGCACAAATCTGGGTATTATCATCATTTCCCCATTTTACAGTGAGGAAACTAGCCTTAGAGGGAAGAGGTGTCTGGCCCAAGGTCACACAAAGTCAAAATTGAAATCAGGTCAACATGGAAAGGGGAAAAGGGAACAGAAAAGAGATGGAGGGAGAGATGGGGCGGAAGGAAGAGAAAAGGAGGGCGCGGGAACTCAGGCTGGGTGCAGAGTTGCCCCGAGCCCCTGTTCTGTCGTCTTTCACCCTCTCTCCCTGGCCCTTCCCTGCCTGGCGGGCTGGGGCGCAGGGACCCACCCAGCCCAGCCCCACCGCCCCTGCCGCTCGGCTGCTGCGCGCGCCTGTCCTCTGGTGGCAAAATCTGGAAGCGCGTTGCCACCGCGTCCCCATCTCTGATGGGGAGCAGTGGGTGCAGGTCAGCTCAGCACCCGCTGTGCGCCAGGCACTCAGCTGGAGAGAGGAACACAGCCCCGTTTCTGAGAGTGCACAGTTTAGGGGACAAAACAGACAGGAAAACAGCCCGTGACAACGCAATGAGGTAGACTCAGCTGGGGGAAACGCAGGCTGTCACCTAACAGGGTGGTTTAAAACACCAGCCCCAAATCTGTGAGCAAGAGCCTGCCCAGAAGAAGGTCCCACCACGTCCAGGAAAATTTGGGCGGCACCTGCTCTGCCAGAGCCCGGAAGCCGGACGGGCCGCAGCTTTGCTGGCTGTCATCTGTGGGGCAGCCTGGGGAGGCCGGGAGGGCTGAGACCCACCCTTCTCCCTCTCACCTCTGAGCAGCCGCGGCTTCTCGCTGGAGAGGCAGAGTGACAAGATGGCTAAGTAGGGGGCTTGGAGCCAGACTGCCGCCCGGGTCTTAGTGGCAATTACTTCAGTTTGGCTGGGCTTCAGTTTCCCACCTGTGGAAAGGTAATAAGCATAGCGGCCACCTGCGAGGGGCGCTGTGAGGGTCAAAGACGCTGGCACAGGGAAAGCACACAGAACGGTGTTTGGCCCATGGTCAGCGCTAATCACGCCTCCTCGTGTCCGGCCCTCCTCCCTCTGAAGGCGTGTCCTCTCTCCCTCTCACACGGCACCTAGAGAGAGCAGGGTCTACCCGGAAGACGCAGGTGAGCAGATGAGCAGCAGTGGCCTTGGGCCTGGCACAGAGACCCTGGGCCCAGAGAGCACAGCTGCAGCCCGGTTTCCAGCTCCCTCCTGCAACTTCTGGGAAGCCCTGGCTCCCTGGGTCCCTGCCCTGCCCCCTCTGGGAGTTGCTTTGCTGCTGGGATTCTCCCATAGGACCCTGGGCAGCTGCAGTCCGGTTTCGCTGAAGTGTTAGCTACAGACAACCCGTCTATCGGACTTGTCTTCCTGGAAGTTAAGGAGCTCTGAGACCTCACTACTCAAAGTGTGGTCCCTGGCCAGTAGCATTGGCCCCACCTGGGAGCTGGTCAGAGCCCCGCCCACACCTACAGAACCAAGAGCAGTTTGCCAAGAGCCCAGGTGATGTGTATGCCTTTCACAGTTGAAGGGCAAACGGTGGGCTTAAGCAACTGGACTAAAGTGGGCTAACGAATGGCAGGATATATCCACCGAGCCTGCCCTGGGTAGCACCTGCCCCTCCCTTGTGCAAGGGTGGGAATTTTGGGGGAGTCAGCCAAGGTCAGGGCCTCCACGGAGGCCACAGCTCCTGCTGTCAACAGCCTGTGCACAGCTGCGCAGGGCTGGCCCGAGAGTTCAGGGAACAGAGGAGCACAGGCCTCGGGGGCCTGTCTGCTCGGTGGGCGTCTGGATGTGAGCTGAGACTTGAGCGAAACGCTGGGTGGGCCAGGCAGACACGTGGGGCAGGGTGTTCCAGAAAGGGGCCAGCCTGTACCACTCCCTGAGCTTGGTGTTTTCAGAGAGGGGTGGTGCTTTGCAGACCGTACCCTAACTCTTTCAGGGCCTGGGGCAAGATTGCAATTGGAGGCTCACATCGTCTGTGTCTAAATACTTAAAAGCCATGCATCAAGCTAACAAACTATTAAATAAATTATGTTCCAGCCTCTTGATAAATATGCCTTCACAAGGACCTGGAAGGCCAGGCTCAAATTTAGAATTTCTGGATTCCTGGGAGCTCTGCACCACATGATGACGTGGGGTGGGCCAGCCCCTGCCCCTCTTCCACTCTCACCCCCACTGCCTGCACCCTGAGGACACCTGCATGCACACACGGGGGTCCCAGCCTGCCGTCAGCGGCACCCCTCCCTCCCACAGCTGCCACCAGAGTTTGCAAGCCGGCTCAGCCCCAGGACCTTGGGAGAAGCCCGTGGACTCTGCAAGGGCATGTCCCCTTGGCCTCACTGACAAGGCCCCAACGGCAGAGGCCCTGTGACACTTAAACCAAGACACACTCTCCATTATAAGATACACTCTCATTTCAGGGACAATTAAAGTGTGAGAAAAGCGCACAGCTTATATTTGCTGTCCAGAGGCCTTCTCATTCTCTGGCCGTGAGAGTTTGTTTAAAGCTAATGTTGCACTGAATTGTGCATCAACTTGGGTAGTGTTAATAATACTAACAATTTAAAATCCTCATCATATTAACTCTTCTAATCCACAAACATGGTATCGTCTCTTCATTTATTTAGGTCTTTATTTCTGTCAATGATGTTTTGTAATTTTTCTGTGTAAAAGCCTTGCACTTCTTTACTAAACCTTTTCATATCTTTCCCTCTTTTTCATCTTCAAAACCCTCGGTGAAGTCAGCATGATGGTCGTTATTAACTACATTTTGCAGATCAAAAATACTGGAGTTCAGAGAAGTTAAGAAAGCTCAACTAGTAAGTGGCGGTGCTGGGATTTGAACCATTAACCCCAGCCCCCGGCAGAGCTATGCCTTGTTCTAGCCTCTCCCCTCACTGTTTTCCTGGCTTGGAAGGAGGAATAGGCAATAGTCTTGGCCAGACTGCCCAGCTTCGAGTCCTGGCTCTGCCACCCCTTAGCTGTGTTACCCTGAGCTGGTTAATTAACCTCTCTGTGCATATGTGCCTCCTCTTTTATACAGTGATGATAACAGTACCCACCTCCCAGGGCTGATGCAGGGTTTGACTGAGAGCAGCACCTGGCACCTAGCAAACCCTACCTGTGCTGTGTGTTAGGCTTGGGGGGCAGGGAGGCCATCCCCTTGTGGAGACAGCAAGTCCCCTGCGGGCCCCTTTGCTCTGTCCTGGTATAGCAGCTCCAGGTATTTTTAGCTGGGGAGGCCCCGCCAGCCCTCCCCGTGTTTATTTTGGGCACAGCTGCAGAGTGCTGGCCTGGAGGATTGTTTTTGCGGAGGAAACAGGTCCCCAGTACGGAAGGGCCTGGGAAAACCCCCTATTTCCAGTGGGTCCCCTCTTCTCCACTCTGGAAACAACAGGGCTGCGCTGGGGGTGTTGGGGTGGGGTGGATTTTCCCTCCTGAGGAGGGGCCCTGGCTTTCCCCAAAGGCTCGTGTAGCCTGGGACTAAGTTCAGGTATGGGCTGGGGCCTGGTGAGGCAGCAGAAGGTCCACGGGGACCCAAGGGCACCGTGACTCCTCCCCGGAAGCCCAGGTTGCATCCGCTCAGCCCTCCCAACACCACGGCCTGGGAAGACTCACATCCTGCCTGAGTCCCCAAGGCCTCTGCGGCCTCCAGGCTCTGTTCCCTCTGGCGTTCTGGAGTTATGCTTGTCCTGTCCATAAATCTCAGGTCCTCTCTCCTTCTCCACGCTGCTCGGGACGGGGCCACCGGGCGCTGGAGTCCCGCCCTGCCCTCCCCAGTCCTCTCCTATGTGCCTCGAGCTGAGTCTCTCTGCTCTCCCTGCCCTGCTCAGTTTAGGAACAAAAACAGCAGATCGGTCCCTTCTGATACACAACAGCTCCCACCCTCCTGGAGGCCTTGGAGCCTTGGCCTGTCACCCACTCCAGGGACAACTTTCGGTATTTTCTCAAACACAGTCCTCTCCCTGCACCAACAGGAATTCTGACACCAATTGTTAAGATTATTTTTTAAAAATCCTTTTCACTTTATTTTGTTACTTTTTGAATTTAACCTTTATACATGTTTATTCCTTTGACAGCTTATCCTATCTGGGAGACTGTGTTTGGAGACAACAAAAAATAGGGTAAGGGCTGTTCTCTGATATTTTATTTATTTATTTATTTATTTGAGACAGAGTCTCACTTTGTTGCCCAGGCTAGAGTGAGTGCCGTGGCGTCAGCCTAGCTCACAGCAACCTCAAACTCCTGGGCTCAAGCAATCCTCCTGCCTCAGCCTCCCGATTAGCTGGGACTACAGGCATGCACCACCATGCCAGGCTAATTTTTTCTCTATATATTAGTTGGCCAATTAATTTCTTTCTATTTATAGCAGAGACAGGGTCTTGCTCTTGCTCAGGCTGGTTTGTAACTCCTGACCTTGAGCAATCCTCCCCACAGACCGATCCCACTGCTAAGGGCCACTGCCTGGCGCTCAGCTGGAAGGGGTGGGGTCCCCCACTTGCTTTAGCAGAGAACTCAGCCTGGAATCAGAGGAGTCGGGACAGGTGGACCCAGGTGATCGGCCAGAGGATGATCAGGAGCCGCTGTCAGTGCTGTGTTAACTTAGACCCCCCGAAGGAGGCTTGAGGGGGAAACCAGGCACAAAGGAAAAGGCTACGTGAACAAAATGAAACGAACAAAGCGCTTCCAGTTCAAATGAAAAGTCTGCAAGCCGAGCAGCGTCTTTGAGGTCTGAAAGGCCCCGGCTTGAAAGTGACATTCGGAAGCCTCGGCTGAAACTTCAAATCCCGCCCCGACTCCATGAGGAACATGAGGTGAAACTTTGCAGAAAAGTCATCAGGGAGGAAATTTACTGCTGAGAAATAGGGAAGCTTCCCGGGGTGCACAAAGGCATCAGCCATGCAGGTGAGAAGTGTGACTCCCGGGAAGAGGGCCCAGGTCGGGAGAAAGGACTGGACGGCACCACCTCCTCCCATCAACACCTCGCTACCTGTGCCAGGTGGGAGCACGAGAAAGGCGGAGAGAGAGCTCCGCACGTTGAGAAATGCAATGGTCAGAGCCGATGGGGGAGGCTGAGGTTGAGTCCCAGTAGGGGCCCTTTGCCCTGTGCAGCCCTGGGCAGAGGCTGGGGGGCGCCAGGCCCCCAGGAAGGACTCAGGCCCAGCCTCGAGGGCCATGCACAGGTGCCATGCCCACAGCACAGAACATTTGCCTTCTTTTCTCTCTTTAAAAGTAATTTTGATGGCCGGGCGCGGTGGCTCACGCCTGTAATCCTAGCACTCTGGGATGGCCGAGGCAGGTGGATCATTAGAGCTTAGGAGTTTGAGACCAGCCTGAGCAAGAGCGAGACCCTGTCTCTACTAAGAATAGAAAAACATTAATTGGCCAACTAAAAATAGAAAAAAATAAATAAAAATATTTTAAAAAAGTAATTTTGATTATCTTTTTTCATTTAATTGTTATTTAATTCATACTGTGCCTGCTCTCATTGAAGTTGCATAACACTGTATTTCCTATATGTAGCGTGGCCGCCGTTATCCGTGACGTTACTGAGATCTTCTGGATAACTGGCTGCAGCTTCACCATCAGCACTCGCTGCTCCCCCTGGCACTGTATGGTGTGGAGACGGCTTTCCTTGTGCCTCATGCAGCAACCTCTGTTAGCTTCAGGCTTTGCTTCTGCAGCTTTCTCGCCTCTCTCAGCCTTCAGAGAATTGAGAAGAGTTAGGGCCTTGCTCTGGATTAGGTTTTAGCTTAAGGGCACGTTGTGGCTGGTTGGATCTTCTACCCAGATCACTCAGACTTTCTCCCTATCAGCAATATGGCTGTTTGCTTTCTAATCATCCTGTGCCCACTGGAGTAGCACCTTCATTTCCTTCAAGAGCTTCTCCTCTGCACTGGCAGCTCGGCTAACTGGAACAAGAGGCTGAGCTTTCAGCCTGTCCCAGCTTTGACGTGCCTCCCTCATCAAGCTTAATCATGTCTCGCTTCTGATATAAAGTGGGAGACTGCGACTCTTCTTTCCACTAGAACACTTAGAGGCCATTGCAGGGTTATTAACTGGTCTAATTTCAATGCTGTTGTGTCTCACAGAATAAGGAGGTCCAAGGAGAGAGATGGGGTAACAGCTGGCAGGTGGAGCAGTTGGAACTCACACGACATCTAGCAGTGAGGTTTGCCATCTTACGTGGGCACAGTTTGCGGTGCCCCGAAACAATTATAGTCGTAATATCAAAGCTCACTGATCCCAGATCACCCGTGACAGATATAATAATAATGAAAAAGCTTGAAATATCACAAGAATTACCAAACCGTGACACAGAGACACGGCGTCGGTGCATGCTACTGGAAAAATGGTGCCCATAGTCTTGTTTGGTGCAGGGCTGCCACAGACCTTCGATTTGTAAAAACACAATATCTGCTAAGCACAATGAAGTGGAGAGCAATGAAACAAGGTATAACTGTCGCAGGAATACAGGTATGAAAACCCAGGTTTCTCAATTCCCGGTGCAGCAAGGGTGGCTTTGAGCTGTGAGTTTCCTGGGAAGAAGAGAAGTTTCTTGGCTCCCACCTGTGATTCTAAGCAAATGTAATCAGCTTCCTGGTGATTTCCAAGGTGAGTAAGAAGAGCCAGCTGTTTCAACCTGCGTGCAGCCGGGCCTGTTGTTACCTTGGCAACGGCTATCAACAGGAACGTTGCCTTTCTCCGGCATGTCACATCCTCTGTTGCTAAAAATCTGTGTGTCTGTGTGAAGGATAAAGCACTGTGGGCCTCCAGGTCCAGCATGGGGGGCTCCCTTCCACTAAGAGCTGCTTATTTATAACCCAAAGGAAATCTGCCCTAAAAACAGGATTTCCGTGCTCGCCTGGCTAATTTTCTTTTTATATTTTATGAGGACTTAATGGAGAGGGTTTTGCCAATTGAAGAGGTTGGTTGTTTTTTTTTTTAAACAGATCAGTATTAGACTAAGATTTTAAAATTGGGATGTTGCAGATCCGGTAGAAAACCCACTGCACCTCATCATACAGATGAGGATATTAAAGCCCCAAGAAAAGAACCAACTTGCCCGAAGTGCATGTAATGTATTGGCAGCGCGGGACCTGCACCGGGCTGAGGTCCTGGCCGCCTTTTAGAGGGCTGGCGTCACTGTGGGGCTGGCTTGCTGACCAGCACCTCGTGGGAAGCACCATCCCGATGGACGGGCACAGACTCGCTCACACACTTTACTGGTGACGGAGGTACATTCTGGGGCAGCCTGAGTCATCTCCTGGGAACCCCGTTTTTCTGGCTCCCAACACTCCCTTTCACATCTCCCAAGCGTCTCCTGGGGTTGGAGATCCGGAGTCTACAGCGTTCGGGCAGGGGCCAAAACTGAGTGAAATGGGCTGGGAGGGGACTGGTGAGCTGGCCTCTCTGGCCACTGGGATCGCGCCCCTGTCTGCCTGTCCCTGCTCGGCCTGCGCAACGCTTGTGGCCAGAGATCTGACATCTGTTCTCCTTAGCTCTGTTGGGTCCTAGGTTCTTCCTTCTCACAACCTCCTTCACTCTCACCGGGGCTACAGGCACCCCGAGGTCTGGCTGTGCCTCCCATCCCATCCTCGGCCTGGTCCACCTGTCTGGCAGCCTCTGTTACCAGGCAACAGCTCCTGCCCCCTCACATCCTCCTAACTCCAGCTAAGGTCCTTGCAGAAAAATCTGGCAACCTCTAAAAATTCTCTTTGCCCCAAAAAGTGAGCTTCGAGTCTCAAAGTGAAGATTCTTTCTTTGTACTGGGTGGAAACTCCGTCTCCTTGCCTGAGGCCATAAACCTCATTCCTCCCTTTGGAGATGGGAGACTGCGAGGGAACATGATTTGAAGGGAAATGAAAATCCACCTAGTTAATGTGCTCAGTGCAGTGTATCCGTTGTAGAGACAGACAAAAACCACGAGAGCCAAACAAGACAGTCTCTGGCGAGGCCCCGCTCCGCTCCCCACTGCGTCTGATGCCCACAGCGCCCACAACTGCGCCTGCCCCGCTGTCCGCCTGTGCTCCCTCTCCCACTTTTGAGGCCCCTCGTGATGACACGGAGCCCATCCGGACGAGCATCCTACAGTCACTGATTAGCAACCGCAATTCCATCTGCAATTTTAATTTCCTTTTGCCAATTAACCTACCATGTTCCTGAGTTCTGGGACTGGGAGGTGGACACATCTCTGGGGGCCTCATTCTGCCCAGACGCCCTCCAGGACAGGTTCTGCAGTAGGGGAGTCAGAACCAGGCCCAGGCCTCCGGCCTCCCCGCCCGGCCTCCCTCCACCCTGTTTCCAGCTGGCACAGACTCTGGACGTGGAGACAGTGACTCCGGGCTGGTAGCTAATGAGACTCCAAAGGTGGCTCTTTCTCCCTGGACCAGGAGACGCAGAAGCAGTGCCACCTCCCCAGTGACTTCTCAGCCTGGGGTCCCTCACCCGGCTCACTCCCACAGGAAGCCTTTGGGGTGGGAGAAGGAAATGGAAGCTCCTTGGTGGTGAAATAGCCAAGGGACAGCCAGCTTCACCCTTCAGCTAGTTCACAGAAGTTGCAGCTGGCCACGCCAGCCACCCTCCTGGCAGGGGGGAGTAGGGAAGGGAGCGTGAGCGGCCCAGGTCCCAGCCTCCAGCCCTCCGTGCTGGGGCCACGCGCTGCCCCTGCAGGCCGTGCCTGGCCAGGCTTCCTGGGACTCCCGCCTGCACCCCAGCGGGAGAGCGAGCCCCCTCTGATCCCCGTGGCGCTGGGGGCTCAGCGCACAGACTGGGGGTGAGGTCACAGCGGTAGAAAGTCCGTGTGAGCTTAGAAAGTCATCCAAAACTTCTGAGCAGCCAGGGAGGGTGGAGCAGGAAACGCACGGGAGCCCCGACACCGTGCTTACACACGCAGGCCTCGGGCGTGTGGTTCCGCTTGAGGGAAGGCTGCGGTCGCCCTTCAGAGACCACCCTGACTTGTCTCCAGGTGCGCTGGGAACTGCCCTGCCCCCAGCACAGACACCCCTGCAAAGCCACAAGGTCACCCGCACGGCAGACAGCGGGCTGGCGTGTCCGCCTTTCCCTCTCCAGCGCTTTTCTTCTTACACGTCTGGGAGATTCGATTCTCTTCCCCTTCTCCCGTCCCCGGGGATGGAACCGGCCACAGGCTGTGGGCCTACTGTGCGGCAGGTCTGGGGGCAGAGACCCCTGCAGATGCTGACTCGCTGAATTCTCTCAACTCCCAGAGGGGTGTCCTGTCTCCAGCATGGAGGGAAGGGAGGCTGGCAGATGTGGGGGGCTTGCCGGGTTGTGCGGGTACAGCAGTGCGCTGACCACCGGTCTGGGACCAGGTGGCGACTGATTTAAGGGAGAGGGGGAGACGCATCGGAGGCTGGAAGATGACGCCACGTGCCGCCACTTGGGCCGCAGGTCAGGCTCACAGCTGCATCTGCACACAAAAGGCTTCAGAGGCCCTTGCGCAGGCCTCTGTTACTGCCTGCCACTTTAAAAAGAAATCTAGAATGAAAAGGAAGAAAGTTTCTATTTTTGATGTGACACCAATGAAATGGAGGCTTTTAAATGATTAAAATCCAGAAATAAATTATTTATTCAGGTCAGACATAAAATCACCTTTCATTTTATGGATATTAACCCTGCCAGTGCACTGCCGCTCACTTCCTTGTGCCTTGGCAAATCTTGACCCACTCTGGACCTCAGTGTTCTCATCCGTGAAATGGGTGGGAGGACAACAGCCAGGGGGTTGGGCTATGTGGTCTCTAAGGGCTTCCAGGGTCTGGAAGAGCCGGAAGACGCAGCCAAAGGAGGCCTCCTCCAGGCAGCCCTCCTCACCCAGCTGTCTGCCTACACTGCACCCTCCCACTTCCCTGCCAGAGCTCTCACCCCCTCCGAATTCTCATATTTACACACCTGTCTCCCCACCACGCTAGGAGCCCCTTGAGTTCTGGGACCGAGTTAGATGAATTTCTGCATCCCCAGGGCCCAGAACAGTGCCTGGCGTGGAGTCCAGTGTTTGTTGAGTGAGTGAGAGAACGTAGGCTGGGAGGGTTGTTGGCTGCCTCAGGGCCTGGGCCCAGGAAGCCGCTCCTAAGTTTGGGCAGCCACACATCCCTAGGATTTCGAGATTGTTTTCCCGCTGAAGACTCGGGAGGGAAGATATTGGGTTGCCATGGAAACAGATTTTTTTTTTCTCCTGCCAGAGCAAACATTTCCACAGCAACCTCAAGAGATGCCAGACCGAGCGGCGGGTACTGCCTCCTCCTCCCACGCTTCCCCATGGCCCAGAGCAGGCCCTTCTGTTGGGTTTCTGGAAGCCGCACTGTGTAAAGTTGTGCCCACGGCCTGGTGAGGAGGGGATGCCCCCACCAGTGCAGCCCCCTCCCTACGTGTCTGTTCACAGCCCGGGCTCTCAGCACGGGGGGAGCCAAGCGCAGGGAGGGGCAGACGCGAGGTGCCCACTCCCTGCCCAGGCTGGCCCCCTCTGCCATCTGCCACCCCCCCTGCAGACCCAGGCGACTGCACCTTCCCTCCCTCCTCCCCGTGCACAGGGCCTGGAGTGGGGGGGTCTCAGGGGGCCACTTAGAGAAGCTGGGGAGGGGCAGGGCTTCTCTGGAGAAGGGCAAGGTCTCAGTCCTCAGACCCTGCCAGCCCAGACCCATGGCCCGGTCCCACTGGAGCCCTCTGAGCCCTGGGCTGAGACTCCAGGAACAAAGCTCAAAGAGGCCTTTGGCTTTTCCCAGGACACATAGTGGGTGAGTGGAAGAGGCAGGCTCTGTGACACTGTGCTGTCTCTCCCCGTCCCTGGACATGAGGTGCTCACTGTGTGTTGAGAGGGTTGAGGAGGAGGGAATGGGGCAGGTGGAGGGCTGAGTAGCTGGCAGGGCACAGCCCAGCCTGGGGCAGAAAAGGGAGCGAAGGAGCAAGGGCGAGGTGGGAGGTGGGAAGGACACAGGGAAGGGGGAGGCGGGGGAGGCTGTCGAGCTCAGTGACCAAGAGCAGGGACTCTGGGGCCTGCCAGAGGGGAGTTGAATCCCAGCCCCGCTCCAGGGGCAAGTTTGCATTTTTGACAGTTGTGTATTCTTTCTGAACCCTAGTTTCTCACCTATAAAACGGAGAGAACAACCGACACCTCCAGCCTTGTTAGGAGGATAAATGAGTCAGGATGCATTTGAAGGCAGCTCA
Organism: Mirza zaza; assembly: GCA_008750895.1. Lineage (NCBI taxonomy): Eukaryota > Metazoa > Chordata > Mammalia > Primates > Cheirogaleidae > Mirza > Mirza zaza. Next base: position 27,015 of record VSMD01063106.1, on the reverse strand, counting down.
GAAAAGGCCATTATTTGTGGTCCCCGGGCTTGTACCTGGCATGTGCGCACGGGAGCTGTTAGAATAGGCTGCAGATCAGGCCGGAAGTGGTGGCTCACACCTGTAATCCTAGCACTCGGGGAGGCTGAGACAGGCAGATTGCTCAAGGTCAGTAGTTCGAAACCAGCCTGAGCAAGATCGAGACCTCGTCTCTACTACAAATAGAAAGAAATTAATTGGCCAACTAATATATATAGAAAACATTAGCCGGGCATGGTGGCGCATGCCTGTAGTCCCAGCTACTCGGGAGGCTGAGGCAGGAGGATTGCTTGAGCCCAGGAGTTTGAGGGTGCTGTGAGCTAGGCTGACGCCACGGCATTCACTCTAGCCTGGGCAACAGAGTGAGACTCTGTCTCAAAAAAAAAAAAAATAGGCTGCAGATCACGCGCCGTCTTGTGTCCCGTTACTAATACCCTCTTCTCTGGCCTGCCCACAAGCTCAGCGAGGACAGGGGCCCTGCCTCGTTCACTCCATGGGGTCCACAACACCCAGCACGGAGTAGGCATTCCGCCTCGTCTGTCAAAGTGAATTTATCGAGAGCCGTTTGATCTCCGCTCCGGAGGTGAGTAGGTCAGGGTCCTCTGTCCCATTTCGCAGCTGGGAAGACTAAGGCTCCGAAACACGGAGCAGGTTGCTCTCGGGCCCAGGGTTGGTCAAGGAACTGGCATCCTGATCTGTCGTTCGACTCCTGATCCTGTGTGACTCCCACTGCCCTGGACTTCGAGGGAGGGATGAGGAGGGAAGGTGAGAGTGCGAGGTGGGGAGAACCAGACACGCACTGCTTTGCTTTTTGCCCCGGCCCAGCTATTGCTTTAGCGTCCAGGCCTCTGCCGCCCTCCCTGCCGGGCTCTGAGCTGGCTGTGAGCCCAGCGTGGCCGTGGTGGGGAAGGGCATGGGGTGGGTGGCGCTGATGGCACTGACCAGGAGGCAGAGGCCCCACAGTCCGGCTTTGTGCCACCAGCTTAGACCACAAGCTCATGACCTGTGACCAGACCGGCGACACAGCAGCTGGTCCTGTCGTCCCAGAGCACTTTGGCCCCCACCCCTACCCCCACCCCAGGAACCCCCCTCCCAGCCTGGAGCCTCCCCCCCTCCCCGAGATCCATGGATCTGCGGGCCCTGGCCGCCCACACAGAGCCTGCCTCCCTGCGCTGTCTCCGGCTCCGCTCTCGTCTCCATGGCAACACCCGCCACCCCCACGCAGGACCACTGCGCTGGGCCTGTCCCCTGCTCTCTGGCTTCCCATTTGGGTGGAGGGGACGCCCACGCATGGCTCAGGCCAAGACCAGTGCGTACTCATGTGCCTGCCCCCACCTTGGCCAGAGTGACAGCGTGTGGGTGTGTACAGGTGTGTGCGTGCCTGTGGGCGCAGGTGTTGAAAGCACCAACACTTCACCTGAGTCCCTGAGCGTCTGTGAGGGTCTGTGGGGTCAGGGGGCCACCGGCGATGATTAGATGTGCATCGTGCCTTGTGTCTTCTCTGTGAGTTTGTGTATCCACGTGCCTGTGCCCCTTTGGGCTCGTGGTTCAGTTTGTGTGTCTGCCTGTCTGTCTGCCTGTCTGTCTGCCTCTCTGTCTGCCTGCCTGTCGCTCTGGCAGAGTGGCAGAGGGACAGGTACACCTCTCCTGTGTTTGTCAGAGGCAGGGATGGCGGCTCCTTTTCTCTCACTTCCCCAATAGCAGTTAAGTGGCCCAGCTGTGGCCCACTCTCTTAGGAAGTCCAGGCCCAGCAGCAGCTGAAGGGGGCCGCTCTCAAGCCATCTTTCTTCGCCAAGTTCTCCCCGAGGACGCACAGTAACCGCAGGGCACGAGCTCTGGCGCTCAAGAGCCACAGCGTCTTCTGGGCACCACCGGATCCCATTCCTGCCCAAAGGACAGGAGCTGCACACAGGGCCACGGACAAGACATAGGGACAAGGGAATTTAGTCTCAGTTCTACTGACAGCTGGCCATGTGACCTGGCATGGGCCTCAGTTTCCCTGTCTGCTAACGATTCCTTGCAGACTTTCCAGTTCTGATAGTCCAGAATTCCATCTGAGGGCAGTTGGCTGAACGCTTACTTCCGGCATGCAGCATTTCCTCTCACCTTCGTGACAGCCTCGAGGGCTGCGTGTCACTCTCCCCGGCTGGCGAGGAGGAAACTGGAGTGCAGAGGAGGGAAGTCACAGGGTTCGGCCCCCAAAGCCTTTGCTCTTCTCCCGCCTGCTCCCGGACTGGGCCCTCTGTGCTGCCCGCCGCTGCCAGGCTGAGTCCTCCCCAACACCCTCAGCCAGCAGGGCCAGGCGCTGGGGCCAGGGAGGGGTGACCAGTGACAGAGGGCACCAGCCATCGCTGGTGGGAGGCCCCTCCTTGCCCTTTGCTGCTAACGGGGCCATAGATCAAAGCGGAAAGTGACCAAAGGAAAGAAAAAGACAAAGCCGTCAGCCGTCTCCAGACTGGTGAGTAATGACGCATCAAGTTCTGAGCTCAAGGACTTGCTCGGGGAACAGGCAAGGCTCCAGCTTGAAGGGCAGTGTGGGAATGAGATGCCTCAGAGCTGGATTCCAGGAGGTGGGAAGCAAGGGCTGGGCCTCAGAGGCCAGCTGTGGCACACAAGGAGCACAAGGCATGTGCACTCACACACGTGTACACATAAAAAGGGGAATAAGTCAAGCCCAACTCACTAACAAATACCTTCCACAGGGTCAGAACCACAACTGAGGCATGGCCCGCGTTGAGAGCTCCGGGGCTGGAGGGTCTGATCCTTGTCCAGGGGATGGCGGCACCGCAGACCCGGCTGCCAGAGGAGGAGGTGACACTCGTGGAGGCGGGGGTGGCTTGCAGGGTCCACACACCAGAGGCGAGAGTGCCAGGCTGAAGGATTGCAGAGGCAAAGGCCTGAGGCTGACAGGGGCTGAGCCAGGGGGCAGTGAGGCACTCGGGCTCTGAAGCCATAGCAGGGCTGCTCCGACTGCTCACCGGGCTCCTCCTGACTCAGTTGTTCTGCAGGGGGCGGGGGAGAGGGGGGCTAAGCTTCTGCATTTCTAATCAGCTCCTGGGTGAGCCTGATGCACTGGTTCCAGATGCAAGACTGGGCTAACATGTCAGACTGCCTGGCTTTGAACTTGGCTTTGCCCCTCATTAGCTGTCGTATAGGGTAAGTATTGGCCACGTCCCATGCCTCAGTTTCTTCACCTGTACAATGGGAAAAATAATAATAGTACCTACTTCAAGGTGGTGGTTGCGAGGATGAAGAAGCTAATACAGTTGACCCTTGAACAACCCCGGGGTGTGGGGATAGCACCCCTCCACCTGCATAGTCAAAACTCCATGTATAACTTTTTTTTTTTTTTTTTTTGAGACAGAGTCTCACTTTGTTGCCCAGGCTAGAGTGAGTGCCGTGGCATCAGCCTAGCTCACAGCAACCTCAATCTCCTGGGCTCAAGCGATCCTCCTGCCTCAGCCTCCCGAGTAGCTGGGACTACAGGCATGCGCCACCATGCCCGGCTAATTTCCTTCTATATATTTTTAGTTGGCCAATTAATTTCTTTCTATTTTTAGTAGAGACGGGGTCTGGCTCTTGCTCAGGCTGCTTTCAAACTTCTGACCTTGAGCGATCCGCCCGTCTCGGCCTTCCAGAGTGCTAGGATTACAGGCGTGAGCCCGCCCGGCCCAGGTATAACTTTTGAGGTTCCCAAAACTTAACTACTAATGGCCTACTGTTGACCGGCAGCCTTACCAACAACACAAACAGTCCATTGACACATATTTTGTGTGTTATATACTATATTCTTACAATAAAGTAAGCTAGAGAAAATAAAATGTTAAGAAAATCATCGGGAAGAGGAAATATTAAACGTGTTCACTGTTCATTAACTGGAAGTGGATCATCATAGAGGTCTTCATCCTCGTCGTCTGCACCTTGAGTAGGCTGAGGAGGAGGGAGAGGAGGGTTGGTCGTGCTGTCCGGGGTTGTGGAGGAGGTGGAAGGGGAGGCAGGAGAGGTGGGCACAGTGGTGTCACTTTTATGGAAAAAAATCTGCGTGTAAATGGGCACGCACAGTTCAACCCGTGTGCTCGAGGGTCGACTGTGCACGCAACAGCACTTAGGTCAGCGCTTGACAAACGTGTTATTCTGAAATGCCAGGCTGCAGGATGCGCGCTCTCTTGTTGAGGGTAATGGGGTGCTGTTGAGTTTCAAGCAGGGGAGTGATACGACCTAAGCCTCACTTTAAAAGATTTTTCACGGATAGTTCTGGGAAATGAGTGGGAGGTGGAGCGAGCCTGGGGTGGGGGGCGGGGCAGTGAGTCCAGGCCCTGCTGCAGGAAGGGGGAGCAGGCGGCCGGGGGCCGTGACGGGCTGGAGATGGCTGGGGCAGATCTCACTGGCACAGCCCACGGCTGCCCTGCAGCCCTGCGCCACTGCTGGCTGCTCCGATGTTCTGACAAGCCCAGCCTGGGGCACACCCTGGAGCTCCGCTGGGCCCACGCACCAGGGCTGCAGGCCAGCCCAGCTCTGCTCACCTGCCAGGGGCTCTGAGACTTCCTCAGACCAAGCCTGAGCCTTGGGGAGAAAGCCACCGTGCACCTGCCTCTGAGTATGTTTGCGTGTGAGCGTGTGCACATGTATGTGTTTGTGTAAGGGCGTGTGTGTGTGCAGCTGGGAGGGCATGCATACACACAAGGGCGTGAACATGTGCGAGGGCGTGTCCACATGTGTGTACGAGGCCCTGGTGACACCCGTGCTGCTGGCCGGAGACCACTCTCTGGGAGTGAGGCTGTGGAATATTCAGAGGCTTAATTTCTAGGAAATTCCTTTCCTCTTTGCCCATGGACTCTGAACCAAGAGACTCCAACCAGCTCACCACGCAAGCCCACCCATGACTCTCTCTACAAGGGTCACCTGAATACCGTCTTCCTTGATTTGGGGCTTGATGCTCCGCAGCCCATTTCACCTACGAACTTTGAGTCACCTAAAAGCCAGGACTTCAGATCTCCTGCCTGCTGACCCGACCAGGACCTTCTCAGCTATAGCCAGCAGACGCCAGTTCAGCCACAGGGGATTTTATCGTCACCATACGGGACTCTCTGAAATGTGGGGGCAGAAATGTGACTGGGCTCAGGAACAAATGATACAGGATTCTCGCTGTCGCTCTTTTCTCTCACTTCTCTCTGCACCTTCCTTCTCGGCGAGTCTCTCTCCCAACCAGCTTCCTCTACTCAAAACAAAACCTGGCCTCAGTAACCCGAGTTGATGTGCTGGACTCCAGCTGCCTGGAGATGCTTGGAATCTCTAAGTGCCAATTCTGAAATCGCCGGGCAGTTTCTCTGGCCCAGCCCGGGTCTCCTGCACATCTTGCACAAGTCGCCGCCTGCTGGGGCAGGACGGGGCGGTGCTGAGGTTGTGGGTGCTGAGCGAAGCCCACACGGGTGGGGTGGCTAGAAGAAGGGCCCAGGGAGGGGGTTGCCGGGCAAACTCCCGCAGCTGGGATTCCTTTGTCCAAACTCCACATTCCCTTTCCAGCTGCGCCTTTTGCACATCTGCACGCTACACCCTCACCTTGTCTATCGGCAAAAGTGTCGAACAGCACAGAGCTGAAGAGAGTGCTTCTGCCGGACACTGGACACTTCCCTCCAGGTGACACTTCTCTGTTGAGCAAACCACTTGATATTATTAACCGGACCGCAGAGCACCGCTGCGCTGTGGGACATTATACGGCCATACTTACCATGACAGTATGGAACGTATGCGGCATTATGGAAAATGCTTAGCATGTATTAATGGCAAGTGAAAAAAAGTGATATACAAAATTAAATCATGCATGTAAAGGAAAAAAGAGAGGACTGAAATATTAAAAAGAGTAACATGGACTGTATTTGGGTAGCACAGCCGCAGAAGGGCAAAAGAGGGCTGCTTGTTGGCTTTGGCCAGTCTGGACACTGTAGCCTTGACTCCAGCTGCCAGGACAAGGCCCACGCAGAGGTCTGTCTCTCACAACACACACAGGGGTTCGTTGGGAATGACCGAACCCAACTTCTGGAGGAGATATAGTTAGAATTTACGCACTGGGTAACTTTGCCATGGATGTATACAACACACAGGAATGTAATAGAGTGAGTTTTGTTATCAGTTCCTGCGATTCCCGTCTAAAGCATGAAGACCAGGTAGGCGGTGTGGAGAAGCGGTATCTTCTGTCCTATCTGCGCCCTGTTCCGACCACCCACATCTTGCTGATCCTTTCCTGGGGTGTTTCATTCTTGTGTCAAGGGCCCCAGCTAGCCCATGGGCTCTCTCTGTGTGACTCAGAGAAGGGCGCCCCTTCTGGACAGACACAGCCCCCCGGGTGTGATCCAAAGGCAGGTTGGGTTCTAGCTGCTACTCTTCCCCTCACCTGGATACTCTTGCACAGTGGACAACATACACGACTGTATGAGCTGTCTCTGCCCATGTTCCACACTATCTGTTCAGGAAACAGAAAATGCCAGATCCTGGCATGAAGCACAGCCTTGTAGTCCAGGTCCTTCTCCAGATGATTTCTTCTCGGCCTTGGCCTTCCCCTGGTAAGGCCTTGGGCTTTAACTGGAGGAAAGTCTTTCTGTTGCTGCAGCCCTCTGGGGTGAGGCCCAGACAGCAAGTCAGTGGCTACATGACTGAGTGCATCCTTTCCCCTGTCCCTGTCTTACTCACCTCCACCTGGCACTATAGCACATCATCAGTTTTATTTGAATTGGACTGAATTTATTCTGGAGGTTTGGGACTAGACATCCTCACTGAGCAGGTGTCTTGGAGCCCCCTGAAGGATACAGGCTATTTTTCCCCACAGGGCTGTAAAATCCTAAAATTCAAGTGATCCTTCCTGCCTTGCCCTCCTAGATCAACTAAAACGCCTGGTAGAGATGGGCTGAAGGGCCCTTCACCACCCAGAATGTTCAATTAGTTGGGTTTTTACATTCAGAGTACACTGCAGAGATACCCACCTCCTAGCTTTCTGGAAGCATCCAGGTTTTCTCCCTGGTGCATTTTTCCTCCAAATAATTCTAGGAACTCATTTCTTTGCCTTTTGGCAATAATAACCCAAATCCCAGGACTCCAAATGGAAAAGAACAGCCTTAATTTCTAGGCTTCTGGGGTGGGGTGGGACACAGACAGAACCATCCCTGCTGTGAGCTGTGGCAGTTCTGTCTGTATCAGGCCAAATGCATCAAGCCCAAATGACTACCTGAAGTGTTATTAGAATTCAGGTGACCCCATCATCACAGTCCTCTCTGAGCTGTGAAGCTGGGGGTGGGGGGGGGAGGCAGACTGTGCTCTGCGTGCAAACGCTAGACCAGGGAGCCTCTGAGCTGAATTACAGCTGGTGTTTCCAATGTCCGGGAGCCCCCGGAAGCACTCTCTTGGGGAAGCATAAGCCAGGCTCCCCAAAAGGAGCTAAAGATGCACTCCATTCCACTGTGCACATAAAATTAACGCTGCTTACCGAAGGCCTTCCGTGCCAATATGAAATTGGATTTCTATTGGTCACCAAAGGCCATTTGCAGCCAGGCAAATGGCCTTGCTAAGCTGGTGCAATGTCTGACTGGAGGTTTGGGGAGCAGACAGGCAGCCCATGCACATACCTTTGACAAGCATCAGGGCTTTCTCTTTTGGCTTTGAGGCTAAGCTCATTATCCAGGGAACAAATGAGATATGGAGGCTGCGTCAGCCGCTGCCAGAGCCCATTAAGAGATGTGCTGTGAGGCAAAGTCTGGGTCTCGTTAGGGCGTGCAGAGAAGAAACGTGGAAGCAGAGGCAGGAAAGTGAGGGCTGGTTTCCATCCCCAGCATCCACTTGATGGCTTGCTCTGCAATTTCGGCAAGCCCATGCTCCACCTCTCACCTTCCCCATCACCTGGGCTCACCTGCGAACAGAGGGCCTTGCAGACAGAATCTCCAAAGGGCCCCTGCTGCCCCATTGCAGCGTCATTCTTGTTCAGAGGCAGGAGACTCGGTGCCTCTTATCTAACTCCCAACCAAAATGAATGTCTCATTGTTTTCTGTTTCTCCCCCTTTGCGACTTAAACAATAAACAAGAACCACTGGCGTCTTTCTTAATTCGCATACATCAAGCTCAATCAGACTTACCTGATTATGTCCCTTGACTTTTCCAAACTCTCCCTCCCTGCTGTGTTCTCTCTCCCAAAGCTAGAACCCTCAGAGCTGTTACAAACTCCTTCCCCTACTGCAGCGATTCAGAGAAGACCAAGAGTTGGGCTTAGGCACCAAACCCCCGCCCCATGGTTCCCTGCCTCAAGCACCCGCTCTGCACTGGGGCCATAGATCTCACCTCTTCTCTTCCCCACCACTCTCCCTACCTCACACCATTTACACTTTTCATCTAGAGCATGCCCATAGCCTCCTAACTGTCCCCAACAGCAAGGCACACCCCTCTGCCATCTCCTCTGTTTGCTGCCGGAATAATTCTCCTCCAATGCACAACAGATCTTGTTGCTATCTTCCTCCCTTCTCTTCCCCTTCTTTCCCCCTTCCCTCCTCTCCTCACCTCCCCAATTTTCCAAGCATCTGCCATGACAAGGCATTGATCTAGGTCTAGAGATCTGTAGGGTGGAAAAAGACACATCATAGTCTCTGCTCTATGGAGGTTATATTAGTATTTTCTCAGGGGAAGTGCTAAATAACAACCTACGCCATTCACTGTCTAATAACAACTCTGATTCCTAGCCAGGAAGAAGTAAAAAGTAATATGAGAACGTTTTCCCAGCTCAGAATCTACCCGTGGGGGTGGTGACGATGTATCAGTGCCACAAATGTACGACTCTGGTGGGGGCAGGGGCTCTATGGGAACACTCTGTACCTTCTGCTCAGTTTTGCTGTGAACCTAAAACTGCTCTTAAAAAATAAATGTTATTTAGAACAAAATTTCCCAGTGGAGGGCTGGGCTCAGCTTTCCCCACTCCCATCATGCTGCTTAAGGTCTATCTCCCCCAACCGTGAATGGCCCTGCAAAGAGGGTTCTCTCTGTTTCTCGCCACGCAGAAAGCCAATTACCGAGACAACGAGGATTGTCAAGGAAAAAAGGTTTATTGCAGAGGACATCGACTAGGAGGTAGGAGGAATGCCTCAAATTCGCCTCTCTGACCAGTGGGGTCAGGGTTTTCCTGGAGGCGAAATGCATAATGCATGAAGTGAGTGAGCATCGGGACACGTTCAGGGTGGAGTGCAGACGCAGTGAGAAAGCTTACTGGCGTGTACGGTGCATGATCAAAAAATGGCAGATAAGCCCCTCCCAGGGTGGACGTTTCAGTAGTATAATGAGCCAGGGGTTAATATCGCCATCGTTTTGGTCTTATGCACATATGAGTTGTGGGCAATAGGTTGCTCAGCGGGTCCTTGGGTAAGATTTGTGTTGGAATGCCGCTTAACTTGACTTATCTGAACAATTGGGTAGTGTAAAACCTTGTGATTATCCCGTTACAGCAAGGAAGGGGCCACCGTTTCTGAAAAACAACCCAAAAGGGAGGGGATCAGTGAAACAGAAAATTACAAAGTTCTGGTCAGTACATCTTCCTGGCCTGGGAACTTGAAACATAAGAGAATTACAAAAAGACATTTTGTTCAGGGAACCGGTTACAAAACCACTCCTTTAAGTACACAATGTTCTTATGCCCCTGTGCTTTCAATAGCCTCTCCTACTACCTGCAGCTCCTTCCCTTTCCTTCCCTTGGCTAACTTTCTTCTCCTTTGAGAAAACTCAGATGTCACTTCCTCCAGGAAGGCTTCCCTGATATGCCCAGGCTAGATTAGGTGCCTCCTTTGTGTTCCCAGACCTCCCTCTGCCTACCTCTCTCCACATCACCTTGTGGCTGTCTGTCGTGTATCTGTCACCACTGCCACCCCCGACCCCCACCCCAGGCTGGGAGTGCTCTACAAAAGGGTTGGACAGAGCCTTCCAACTGTGTCCCTAGCTCAGTCACTGAAACACATGCAGCCTTCAGCAAATGAATGGATGAAATTAAAGCTAACAGTATGGGTTAGTGGCAACACTGAGAAAATTCTAGGGAAAGAAAAAATACATATCTCTTCCTTTGAGTTTTTACTAAAGTTCTAGAGAGTATGAGAATGAGCCTCCTGGCTCCCTATGGGGGTGCTATAGTAGAACCCTGACAACCTCTTAACCATAATGTGGAGAAGTTAATGCAACAGAAGAGAGTGACATCTATAATCTAATCCCCTTTGTGACCTGGATTTCATACTACTAAAAGTTGTGTTTGTGATAAGTAAATAAGAGTTATTAAAAATGAAATGCAATTCAAAATGCAAACTCCTTGGTTTCAAGGCCTCCACTGATGTGGAGAAACCCCTAGGAGAGGAGTAGGCCAGTCCCAGACTCCGGGCGGAGTCTCAGCTTCGGTCTTTAAAGGGGAGGTGACCATGACTGATAGTCGTCTTCCCTCACAGTGCCATCCAGTGAGACCTGGAGTGAGAAAGCACTTTGTAAACCATAGGTGCTGACCGGTGCTAAAGGTCAATCATGAAATTGTGTTCTAAAGCAGATGAGCAAGCACACTCCTTTTGCGTGCATAGCATGACTAGCCATAGAATCTGTTAGACAGCCAGCTAGTGAGTCACCCGGACCCCGCATTTGCCACTCAGCACCATCTGAGATGCTGGGTGCAGAATCTGCCTGTTGCAAAGACGGCAGGGTGGGGGTCTGTCCTGTAAGGAGCTGAAGGCAGCAGGGGCCTCAGAACGGTGGACACTCTGTCTCATGCACCAAAGAGCACGAGGAGAGGAGACTCCTTTCTTTCTTTTCCAGAACCTACACTGAGCAGAGACTTTGCAGCCAGCCCACCCCTCTGTTCCCCACCCAGAATCCCTGACGTGGGACCTTCTGCATCATCAGGCAGCTTGACCCTGGACTTGACAAAATTTCAAAGCACAGCTTCACATCCACAAGACAATGGATAAAGAGCCCTATTTTATTTTATTTTATTTTTTTTTTTTTTTGAGACAGAGTCTCACTTTATTGCCCAGGCTAGAGTGAGTGCCGTGGCATCAGCCTAGCTCACAGCAACCTCAAACTCCTGGGCTCAAGCAATCCTCCTGCCTCAGCCTCCCAAGTAGCTGGGACTACAGGCATGTGCCACCATGCCCGGCTAATTTTTTCTATATATATTAGTTGGCCAATTAATTTCTTTCTATTTATAGTAGAGATGGGGTCTCGCTCTTGCTCAGGCTGGTCTCGAACTCCTGAGCTCAAATGATCCGCCCACCTCGGCCTCCCAGAGAGCTAGGATTACAGGCTTGAGCCACCGCGCCCGGCCCAAGAGCCCTATTTTAAACCTAGATTTCGTTATGGGGCCTGCAGATGGGTCTGCCTCTGTTCTCACCCTGCTTTACCCCGCCAGGAGCAGAGGAGAGAAAGGCAGCGAAGACATGGGCAGGGTTCAAGTCCAGCCCCTCCTCAGCTCCTGCATAAATTTCATCCTCCCTTGAGCCCTGACGTCAGTCCCTGCCCTTGAAGAATTCTGATGAGGTCCCGGAGACATAATGCCGATGGTAGTGTGTTTGGGGTTATTTAACCAGACTAATCTCTAGAGGCCAAAAGAGATAAGAGCCTAGTGGCCTGCCTGAGGCCAGAGGTTGCTAGAGGGCCATGGGATGGTCTGAGTGGGGCCACCAAGTGAAGCATTTTAGGTCTCGGTGTGTGTCTAGCTGGCGAATGTTAAAATGAGGACACACTGGAAAAGGGGAGGGGCAGCCAATGTGAGCATAAGCCCCGCTACGGCCACAGGCAGCTCTCCCAGCCTCAGTTTCCTCCTCTGTGATGCGTACAGAGTAAAGTAACATTGCCTACTTCACTGGGCCGTTTCCAGAGAAATGAGACAATGGTGTGGGACACTTGCCATCTGTGGAGCCCTGCATAAAACCTCCCTGCCTCTCTGGCCAGCCTTGAGCCTGGGGAAGGGACTAAAAGGGTGGCCCACAGCTGAGGTGGGCTTGCAGCAGTTTCATCAGAGCCTGGCCTCTCCCAGCCGTTGAAACAGAGTCTGTGGTCACTGCCTTCCTGGAGACTTGAGCTGCCCTCTCGAGGGGTGGCTCCAAACCTATTTCTCATTCCCCTGATTTAGGAGAGGCTGAGAATCCGTCTCCATGGTTTCCTTATTTTCTCCCCATTATTCCCATGGGAGGAACAGGAAGAGGAGGAACCCAGTGTTTGGAACTAAGAGAAACTCACAGATCTGAAACACAACTTGTGTCTTCTGGAAGAGCTACCCCAGGACCCCAGGCCAGCCCCTCAAACCAGCCCTGCGCGCCTGCGACCCGCCCCAGGGACACGTCTCGCTTAATCCTCCTGAGCTCCTCCCCGGTCAGTCAGTGCACTGCTAACCTAGTGCCTGCTGGGCCAACACTGAGCCATCAGTGCAAACCCTCGGCTCCCAGCACACATCTCTAAGGAAGGGGACAGACAGTGACCAAAATCGATTAGTCCAATACACAAAAGTACTTAGAGGGTGGTGAGTGACAGGAGGAGAAACAGAGCGGGCTGGGCAGGAGATACAGGTGGGAAGGCTGTCGAGGAAGACCTGCAGGAGTGGGGGCCTCCGAGAGACAGAAACGACTGCCCACTGCGCGGGTGGGTGAGGTTGGGAAGGCAATGACTTGCCCAAGGCGGCAGCCTGGGCAGGGAGCCCTCTCTTGCTTGCTCAGTGCTTAACGTGTTATCTTGTTATCTCATTAAACCTCCCCACAATTAACATCTCCATTTCACAGACAGGGGGAACTGAGGCTCAGACAGACCTGCTCCAGGCTACCCAGGTCAGTTAACTACCCCACAGCATGGCCTGCCAGAGCCTGGGCCAAAACAAGCGTGGTCCCTGGGCCAGCAGCACCGGCAGCGGCGCAGCTTGTTGGATATCCAGGTCTCAGCCACGTCACGTCACGTCACAGCACCCCAGCTGATGTAGGTGCTCCCTGAAGGTCGAGGATATTGGCCCAGACATCTCTGCTCACCCCAGGCCGGCTTCTGCTGCTGGCTGGGAACCGCACTTCCCAACTACCACCCATGGCGCAGGGAGGTGTGCCTTCGACCCCTCCCATTGCTTCTCCATAGCCTCTGGCAGGGCCCTGCCGGTTTCGTTCTTTTCCCCACCTGCTGGGCTGTGGACAGGTGTGTAACTGGACAGGTAGCAGCAAAGGTAAAGAACAAAAGCCAGCTGTGGGTGGGCATATTGGGAAATGTCAGAAAGGTTCAAATTTGGCATCCAGGGGCCTTGCTGGACCTGCTGCGTTTGGTCTAAGAGTGCTGCCTGCACCTGCTGGGGCGGGAAGGGGGAGGGGGGCGGCTGAGTGCAGCCAAACTGGTCCAGGTTTGCCGGAGATGGACTTTCAGGGAGCGTAGCGCCATTCTGGATGGATAACTTAGCTGCAAGTGAAGGTCTACGGACGGAGCATGGTTCCGGGGGTGGCCTGACTCAGGGGTGACACTGAGAAATGTAAAACGAAGTCACCTGTGCGTGTGGAGGGGGCGGGAGTTGATAGAGCAAGGAGTGGTGGGCAGGAAGGCCTGAGAGCTCACCGCCAATCCTTTGGCGTTTTTACACAATCTCTTTGTGCTGCCATAGGCAGAAAACTCCTTGTTTTGACAAACTTAGAACAGAGTCATATTTCTATCTCCCATACAGTGTTGGTTTTCTAGGCTGCCCTAACAAGGTAGCACAAACTGGATGGCTTAAAACAACAGAAACTCACTGCCTTGCAGTTCTGGAGGCCAAAAGTCTAAGATCGAGGTGTCGGCAGGGCTGGTTCCAGAGCGAGGCTCTGTTCCAGGCCTGTCCTCCACCTCAGGTGGCTTGCTGGCCGACCTTGGCATGCTGTGGCTTGCAGAAGTATCACACCAAACTCTGCCTTCAAGTCATGTGGTGCCCGCCCCCCTCCCCAATACGCGTGCATATCTGTACACCAGTCGTGTTGGATTAGGGGCCCACCCCACTCCAGTGTGCCCTCATCTTAACTCATTACATCCGAAACAACCCTAGTTCCCAGTAAGGGTCATTCTTGGTACTTTGTATTAGTTTTCCAGGGCTGCCATGATACAGTACTGACGACTGGGTAGTTTAACAATAGAAATGTGTTTCCTCACAGTTCTGGAGGCTGGAAGTCCAAGATCAAGGTGCTGGTAGGGTTGATTTTTTCTGAGGTCTCTCTCTCTCTTTGGCTTGCAGGTGACTTTCTTCTCACTGTGACTTCACCTGGTCTTCTCACTGTGACTTCACCTGGTCTGTACATGTCTGCATCCAAATCCTCTCTTGCTCTTTTCTTTTGTAGAGACAAGGTCTTGCTATTGCCCAGGCTGACCTCAAACTCCTGGCCTCAAGCAATCCTCCTGCCTCAGCCTCCCAAAGTGTTAGGATTATAGGTGTGAGCCACCCTGACTGGCTTTTCTCTTTTTTTAAGGACACCAGCCAGAGTGGATTACAGCCCACCCATATGACCTCATTTTAACTTAATTACAGTACTTTTAACACATTAACTGCCGCATGAGTTGTATTTAACTCACTCTAGTTTTGAGCCCAGGGCCTTGTGAAGCAAAACCCCGAAGTTGGTTCGTGAAAATGTTGTTGATGTTCTTATTGTTACAATTAATATTGACAGTTTAATTCTAAAAACGTGGATTGCATTGCATATAACTCACGCATAGAAAACAATAAAAAAATAATAAATTAGAAAGGATGATTTTGTTTTAATAAAACACTGTGGGCTCAGGAAAACATTTTTTTTTCCCTAGTATGGCAGTCAATGTGTCGAAAAGGCCCCATCTCCAAATATATTCACATTCTAAGGTATTGGGATTAGGGCTTCCACATATGAATTCTGGAGGAACACAATCCAGGCTGCAACAGACTTCGACATAGCTTTTAGGGGACACAGTTCAATCCACAACACATACTATTAACACATAGCACAGTTTCTTTTTCCCTTTTGCCTCAAACTTTTCTCTGCTCCCAGTGTGTGCCGGGACCCGCTGGGTGTGAGGGAAGCCGAGACCACAGAGTGATCCTTCCGGAAGCCCACCTGCAGCTGGAGGCAGATGCATCTCTTGACTGTAGCCCGCGTGATATCCACCGAGCCACAGGCCCAGAGTAGGGGGCTGGGAGAGCCTCAAAGGGGCCCCACTGGCTCGGAAAAGTGAGGAAGGAAGACTCCACTGGACAAGGCTGACCCAGGGTGGCCAGAGCGGCAGGAAGGTGAGGGCGTTTCAGGCAGGGGGGCCGCACCTGCAGATGCTCATGTGCGCCAGGGAGCCTGGCGTGTTCCCGAGACTGCAGGTGGGTGCGTGGCGAGAGCACCAGGTGGGGAATAAGAGAGACAATTCCCCAGCAGGGCCCTGCTGTGAGGGACCACGCCTGCCTGGCTCCAGGGTGTGGGGTTCGACAGGTAACCAGGAGTGTGTGAGCTGCTCAGACTTGCTAAGTAGTCTAAGAGTGTGTGAGCAAATGAATGAATGAATGAAGTGAATCCATTAGTCTCGCTTGTACACCTGCATACCATGCTACATGTTATAGAGAGTTCAGAACAAATAAAATAAAAGCAACAAGCAATCGCCCAGAGGGTCCAGAAAGAGGGGTCACTGTGCCCAAAGCCACCTCGCCAGGAAGCGGCAGGCCCGAGAGTCAGCACTCTTGTGCCACGCTTCCCTCCTTGTCTTCCACCTGCCTCATTCACGATGAGCCCTTTCGCAAGAAAACCTGTGAAGGTTTCACCCCGGAATCCCAACAGCTTCCCTGCCCACAGGGGAGGACCAGGGGTCAGTGCTCGGGAGGCTCTTTCTCCCAAACCAGTGCCACTGGCGCCCTTGCTGGCCTGGGGCCTTCTCCAGGCTCCTTCCTCAGCCTCCTCCTTCCTCAGCTCCTGCAGCCTCTCCTGCAGGCCCCGCAGCACAGCAGGTCTCAGCGCTGGCTCTGGGGACCTGGAGGGTGCCTCTGAAGTAAAGCACCTCTCTGGCTCGGAAGGCAGCTTCTTTTCCTCCCGGGCTCTGCCTGCTCTTGTTCCCTGACGGGCTGTCCGTCTCTGCGGAAACGATGGGTGTGGTGTGAGGATGGCCCAGTAGACACATAATACCAGGCTTTCTTTGACTCCCAGAACTCGGACCCTCACCTGATGCCCTGGGCCGGCAGAGGAGGGAAAGGGTTAGCACCAGGCTGTCGAGTCAAGGTCATCTGCAGCATTAAGAGGTGTGCCTGTTGAGGCAGGTCACTTACCCTCTCTGAGCTCAGTTTCTGCCGAGCTCTGTGACAGCAGCCCCAGGACATGGATGCACTCACCAAGGCTCTTTCCCCTCAGCCCCTCTTGCTTCCGGGCACCTCACCTGCTTATGGATGCTCCTGGGGCACAGTCTCCTGGGCTGTCCCATGCCCTGCCAGTGGAGGTTAGGGTCTCCTAGGCCTTCCACCCCCCAGCCCAGCCAGCCCCGAGCACTGGTCCCCAGGAGGACTTGCACAGCACC
Organism: Mirza zaza; assembly: GCA_008750895.1. Lineage (NCBI taxonomy): Eukaryota > Metazoa > Chordata > Mammalia > Primates > Cheirogaleidae > Mirza > Mirza zaza. Next base: position 10,494 of record VSMD01063106.1, on the reverse strand, counting down.
TCAAATACCATCTCCTGTGAAATCTTTCTTCTCCCTCTTCTCTGCCCCACTCTCCACCTGCTTCCTCAGCTTCCAGGTGTCTGCAAGACAATCTTCTCCAGAGACCCAGTGCTGCGACCCAGTTCCGTGACATCTGTCTCCTGGGTGCCCCTGCTCTAGTCCCCCTCTTACTCCATTTCCATGTTTGGGGATGAATAAGTGAGCAGGAGTGAGAAACCTAGCCTGGGCTCACGTGTCCAGGCCTAGCAATCAGCATTTGCTAAACAGCTACGTGCCAGGTGCCTCCCTTGTCTCATTGTGTTTTCTGCAGTGTCAAATCTGCTTTTTATTGCTTCCAGAATAGTTTCTTAAAATACAGCTTTGAGGTTGTGACCGACATTTAATGAAGTGTACGATTGACGAGTTTGACACGTCTACACCTGGGAAGCACCCCCCAAAAGCTTCCTCCTGCCCGTCCGTCAGGCAGCCCAGATCTGCTGTCTGTCACTACAGAAGTTTATCCACATGAAATCGTGCAGCGTGAACTCTTCTGTCTGATGATACGGAAGTGATGTTTAACTTTTTAAGAAACTGTAAAACTGTTTGCCGAAGTGGTTATGCCATTTTAGGTTCCCACAGGTTGTCCCACACCCCCCACACACCCCCACACCCCTCATTGGCCATGTGGTCCAGCGTGGCCTTCCCGGTGGCTAGCTGGTGCTGTCTTGCTGTGGCCTCGATCAGCATTTCCCTAGTGACCAGGGACTCTGAGAGGCTTCATTTTGGTTGTCCTGTTAGATTCGCAAACTTCCCTGTGGAGCAGGTCGTGCTGCCCCGCTCCTGAGGGGAAGCCCCGGGTCAGAGCCGTGAGGTAGCAGAGCCAGGGCCGCCGGCGGGCGCACGGGAGAAGCCAGAGTCGCCCCTCTTGCCCAGGTTCTTGTTTTCCGAGCTGGCAAATCCTCTGTGACTCATCAGCTCGGAGCCTCTGCCGGGCGCCCTGTCAGGGCGTGAGCGAAGGAGCTTCTGGAAGGGGATTGTCTGGGGTGGGGCAGAGTCAGCTGGGGGACCCCTCGGCTTCCGCCCAGGCCCCGTCTTCAAAGCCAACAGAGATGCTGGCACTTCGCACACAGCCGGGCAGGGCCCCGCTGCTCCCCACAGAGCACCTCCTCAGGACTGGGTCTCCTCAGGACTGAACCTCCTCAGGACTGAACTCCTCAGGACTGAACCTCCTCAGGACTCACCCTCTCTACATGGCCGAGGCAGGTGTCCTGGCCCATGGCCGGCTGCCTCCTGCCACTCTCCTAAGGCCGTGGGCAGGTGGCTCAGAGGGTCAACAGGCCCAGTTTCCTCAGGAGTGGAGAAGTCTCCTCGGCGGCCATTTCCGCCTCAGAGGGGTGATCGGGAGGCCACTGGGAGGGGAAAGGCCAGGGGGGGCGTGAGTGGCCCTTGGATGGCGCCCCCCTGCGCCTCCACCCCCCCGGCTGGTTTTCTTCCCAGAGCACAAGGCCACAGCCCTCACGTCTGACCCAGGCCCCAGAGTAGCTCAGTTGACATCTCTGAGATAAGCTGGTCCCCACGCCCACCAAGTCATGGGGTCAAATGTAACGCTAGGGATTCCGCAGCCAAGCTGGCTTTCACACAAGGACTGTCCCAACAATGGCCTCCTTTTCCTCCACACCCACCCTCACGACCCACCCACTAGGCTGGGCCCACAGTTCTCTGTGAACAGCCTCCACCCTGCTCAGCAGGAAGCCTGGGGCGAGCCTCAGGGCCTGGGACAGAGCTGGTGCCCCAGCCCGGCCTTTCCCCCTGTTGGCCCAGGGGTCTCTTCCCATGGTCCACTCTTGATCTCGGTTCTTTTTTTGAGACAGTCTCACTCTCTTGCCTGGGCTAGAGTGCCGTGGCATCAGCTTAGCTCACAACAACCTCAAACTCCTGGGCTCAAGCAATCCTTTTGCCTCAGCCTCCCTGGTAGCTGGAACAATAGGCATGCCCCACCATGCCTGGTTAATTTTTTCTATTTTTTTAGTTGTTTGGCTAATTTATTTCTATTTATAGTAGAGACGGGGTCTCGCTCTTGCTCAGGTTGATCTGAGCTCAAGCAAGCCTCCTCCCAGAGTGCTAGGATTATAGGCATGAGCCACCGCGCCTGGCCTTGATCTCAGTGCTTGACTCACTCCTTCACAGCACAGACAGGTTAGGGCTTCCTGCATGTGTGTGTGTGTCCGTGTTTATATGTGTGTGTGTTAGTGCTCCAGGAACTCTGGAGTCATTGGGGCCTGAGTTCTGAGTTTGAATCCTGTTCCCCTGGGTGACTTTGACCAGTTAACTAAAACCTCTGCAACTCAGTTTCTTTGTCTGCATAATGGGCTGAAAGTTGGGCTTGATGAGCAAATTGAAAGAGGAAATTCCTGAGCCCAACACAAAGCAGGCATCTTCATGTGTTGTCTCTGCCTGTGCCCCCTTCCATTTGCCCCACCCTGGGGTTGTGGGACAGTGTTCCAGGCAGGAGGAGTGCCCTGAGCTGATGAAGGGCTGAGAGTGGGATTGAGAGAGCTGAGCCTGGGGTTAGCCCCCAGAGCGGGGCCCTCAAATGCTGTGCCGGGAGCCTGAACTTCAGCCTGCCAGACTTAGACTAAACCGGCAGAGGAGATCTCCGCGGGTCCGTGTCCCATCCTGCCTCCTCAACTCCGCCAGCAAAGGGAGGGAGGCCAGCTGCTGCCTGACAGGAATGAGTCAGAGAAGGATGCAGGCGAGTTTCCAGGTGTCGAAAACAGCTGACTTGCTCTAGTTTTGCAGTTGCTTTGCCTAAAAGCTGCGTCACCCTCAGCCCCCACCACACCCCAGTGCAGAGCCGTGAGCAAACGCTGAGTCACGAAGCCCAGCGCCCGGACCCTCCCTCCCCGGCACATCCCTCCCACTGCCTGCTCAGCTTCCAGAAACCCGAGTGTCAGGAGGTGGCCCCGAGAAGGTCTGGGAGGAGAACGCCAAGCTGATAGGACCGCAAGAACCAAGGCCCCCGGCTGGGGTCCAGCTGGGCGCATCTGAGGACAAGAGGGAGGCCAGGGCAGCCCGCGATGGAGAGGGAGGCTGGAGGCTGATGGGTGGTGAGGACCCACCAGGAGCCTGGCCAGCCGGGGAGACGTTTCAGTTCTATGTTACACGCCACGGAAAACCATGGGGAGGTTGTCAGGTGGGGGGATGGCAGGATCTCCTTTTCTAGAAAGGCACTGCCAGCTACGATGTGGAAGCAAGTCCACAGGAGGGCAAGAGCAGGAGAGGCTGCTCTAGTCACTTGGCCGGTCTTAGCCGTGGAGGTGTGAGGGGTGCAAGTCGCAGAAGGTATGGTGGCTGCAGCGCAGGGTGTCTCAGTGGCAGCGCTGCCAAGCCTGGACTGCACGACCCTTTGCCGTGGGGCTGCCCGTGAGCCGTAGGATGTTTAGCAGCATCCTTGGCCTCAGCCCGCTAGATGCCCAAGCACCGTCCCCCAGTCGTGACAATGAAACATGTCTCCAGACATTGCCACGTGTCCCCCGGGGGCCAAAATTGCTCCAGGCTGAGAAGCACTGCGTGGCTGCAGAACTGAGGGCTGGACTGTGCCTGGGCAGGAGGGAGAGAGAAGGCACCCTGCAGGGCTTCTCAGCTGGGGAACTGAGCAGTGCCATTTACAAGCCCAGGAAGCCTTGGAGCAGAGGACCATTGTCAGGGAGAACGCTGGGAATAGGAGTCTGCAGCTAAGGGGGGTCTGGGCTGAAGGGAGAGATGGGAACGTCAGCGGCAGGCAAGTGGCTTTCCAGGGACAGAGTGTGGATGGAGAAGAGAGAGCTCCCGCATTACAGCCTCAGAAAGCAGGAAAACCAGGCAGTGGGCAGCATAGGAGCTCCACGGAGAAACTGTTCCCGGGAGGAGGTCAAACGCCTGGAAGTTTGAGTCAGATGCAGAGCGAGTTGGGTGAGGGTAGAGGGAAGAGCTAAACCCCTTCCCTGGCTGTAGGCTTCCTCCCTGCAGAAAGCTCAAGACAAGAGAGGCAAAAAGCCCCCATTTAATGCAAATTCAGGACTGGACATTGTATATAATTCCTGCAGGGAGACAGTTTGTCTCATTAACTAAGAGCAAGAAGAAGTGCTATAAGACTGCCTGAGTTTTCAGCACGGCCCAGGGAAGAGGAAACTCCACAGACTAAATCAAAACAGAGGAAGGAGGAGCTGCTTTGTGATTTCATCCCACGAGTCCTGCCCATTCAGCGTGTGGGTCGCCTGTTGTCTGAAGGCACAAAGCCAAGGCTGAGAGAGTTCTTGGTCGCTGGGCCTGGGTGGCCTGGAGCTCGGCCCAGCTGGTAAGTGGTATATGGGACTTGATCCAGACCTGTCCGACTCACAGCTCCCCCATGTGTCTGCCTCCGAGGGGGGCTTTCTGTCCAGTAAGAGGAGACAGCCATGAACTTGGGTGCAGGTGAAACAAAGCAGAATTAATAAACCTACACACTGGTTGCTGGGGAGAATAGAGGAGGACGCCACCAGTCTGATGGGGGTGAGGAGGGGCAGAAATCAGGGAAGACTCTCTGGAGGAGGTGGCACTTAAATTGGGCCTTGAAGGGAGAAATTTCAATAAGCAGAGAAAAGAAATCATTTTTCATGGTTTTTTAAGGTACTTTTCCCAGTAATTCCCCTTGTCCCAACTCAGATTATATTGGGAAGTAGCCAGAACAAAGCCAGGCCCTTTGTTATCTAGATTTTTCCATTTCACACACACATGCACACACAAATCACCTCTGATTTTCCTGCTTGGGATGCTTCATTCTAAAAAACCAATTAATTCAACACCTTTGAGCACCAACACATACCAGACACTATTAGGATTTCATGTTTTAATAAACTCACTTAACCTCAACCCTTTGAATTAGGTACCAGTATTATTTCCATTTCACAGATGAGGAAACTGAGGGACAGAGAAATTAAGTAAGCTGCCCAAGTCCTCACAGTGAGTACCTGGCAGAGCTGTGGTTTGGGCCCCACAGTCTGAGAGTTGCACCTGTATCCTCTATAGCCCTTTCTTTCATAGAAAACTTAGCGCGATTGGTCACTACCAAAGGAGGAAGAAGATGTGCCTGCCACTATATTATCATCTCCCACGAACGGGCGCGATCCTGTCCCAGGTCGGAGCCAGTTCATTCTGAGCCGCCACGATTGGCTTCATGGCTCCAGCTTGTGGCCAAAACATCTGTTCCCTCTGCTCACGGGACTAAATTGTCGTGAGAGAGAAAGACGCGCAACAGACCAGGGGCAAGTGCTGGTCTCTCCTGGGAACTGGAGGCAGCTTGGGGCCCTTCCAACTCAGCTTCCCTCGCAGAACACACAGCAGTCTGCAGGATGAATGAGCTCAGACTCCCCAGCGCCACGCTGACGCTAAGAGCCACGCGGCTGGCCTCTCAGCCTCCCACAATTCCCCCTTGTCCACATGTCCCACAGGGTCCCGCCTCCCCCATGCAGTCAGATGTCCAGCCTCTGCCGACATTCCCGTCTCCACTCCATCTCCTTATTTCAGGTGCTCATCATTTCTCGCCTGAGCAGATGTGATGACTTTTTAACCAGTTTTCCTGTTTCCAGGGCTGCCACCTTGTGACCCATCCTCCAGCTCCCAATTCATCTCTTAAAGGGAAGCTTGGCTGGGTGCGGCAGATCGCGCCTGTAATCCCAACACTTTGGGAGGCTGAGGCAGGAGGGCCACTTGAGACCAGGAGTTTGAGACCAGCCTGGGCAACATAGCAAGACTCTGTTGCTACAAAAAAATTTAAAGAATTAGCTGGGCACAGTGGGGCATGCCTGTAGTCCCAGCTACTTGGAGGGGAGGATTGCTTGACCCCAGGAGTTTGAGGTTACAGTGAGCTATGGTCATGCCACTACATGCCAGCCTGGGCAACGGAGCACGACCCTGTCTCTAAAAGGACAGAATAAAAAAGTGAAGCTTTATAGCTCTACTGTATGGCTTCCCTCTCCTTCTCAACAACCTTTGGTGGCTCCCCAGTACCTTGCTGAAATAAGCATAAACTGTTCAAATTGGCATTCGAGTTTGTACCCACCCATCCCAGGCCATCCAGCCCAGGACCACCTCTCAGTGGTCCCCTCCACCTCCTGTGATCCATCCACACCCATCCCCTGGTTGCCCCTGCCTCCCACCCCATGCTCAGCCGCATAGCTTTCTCTCCATCCACCTCCCCATGTCTGAATCTGTTACGAATCAGCTCAACGAAGACTTTGTGGACCACCCTAGATGAAAGCAATTACTGGCTTTGGATTTCTTTTTTTTTTTTTTTTTTTTTTGAGACAGAGTCTCACTCTGTTGCCCAGGCTAGAGTGCCGTGGCATCAGCCTAGCCCACAGCAACCTCAAACTCCTGGGCTCAAGCGATCCTCCTGCCTCAGCCTCCCAAGTAGCTGAGACTACAGGCATGCGCCACCATGCCTGGCTAATCTTTTTCTATATATTTTTAGTTGGCCAATTAATTTTCTTTCTATTTTCAGTAGAGATGGGGTCTCGCTCTTGCTCAGGCTGGTTTCAAACTCCTGACCTTGAGCGATCCGCCCGCCTCAGCCTCCCAGAGTGCTAGGATTACAGGCGTGAGCCACGGCTTTGGATTTCTGAGGCTCCTTTTGTCTATACCACTAATTGGTCACTCTTGGTATACACTGCCTTGTCTGACTCCCCAGACACCCATGAGTTGCCTGAGCCCGCCCTTGTGTTCTCCTCCCTGCCCAGTGCATGCCTGGCACGGAGGCTGCCAGCAGACCAGCTCCCTTGGAGGTTGGAGCTCCCCGTGGCCGGTGTGGACGCCAGCCCGCACAGCCTCCTGCCAGGGCTGCAGAGGGATGGCCCTCCAGTGGGACAGGCTTCCAACATTTTGAGTATGGAGACTCTTTCTCAACATTTTACAAAACTGTTTCACGGCAAAGCCCTACGTGATAGTGATTATGTTTTCAGCATCTGTAATTGAGAAAATGTGCAAGAATGAAATGCCACTAGAAATTTAACTGTGCCTTTAAAAGGATCTATTTTATTAAACACGACAGCATCTGCAGATATGTTTAAAATTTTCTTACGTGCAGGGCAAGGCTTGAAATCATGCCAATCCTCAGCTGGGCTGAGAAGCAAGAGAAGGAGAGCCTGGTGGTAGACACGTCCTCACGAGAGCAGAAGCCAAGTGTCTCTGGGCTGAGGTTCTGCTGAGACCCTGGGTGGATCCATCCAGACCGGCTTCAGTTCCTGTCTCCTCGCCAGAGGGTCCCTCTGCGAGGTGGTCCGCCACAGGAGAACAGCCATTCCTGCAGGAAGTTTAGGGTTTCCAACCAGCCCCCAACACATCCAGGCCCCTGGAGACAACCCCTTCAGCCTGCCCCGCTGGAAAGGGAGCCCACGGCCAGGTGGACTGGACATTCCCACCATCGCCCCGGCTCCCCGAGGGGTGTGATTAGAACAACCATTTCATACTGAGCTCTTATGCTATGCCAGGCGCCTTGTTGAGCATACATTATCTCGTTTAAAACTCTCAGCTACACAAGGCAGGATTACTAACCCCATTTCACTGATGTGGAAACTGAGGCACAAAGAGGTGATCTTCCCAAGATGATATAGCTAATGCACAGCAAAGCTAGGGTTTATACCCACATACATCTAACTCTAGAGCCTGTGCTGTTAATCTCTATACAGGAATAAATTAAAAATTTTAGCAGCTGTGAGTATCGAAAAGTATAAAACTCTCCCCAACCTGATGGAGATTTCCTGTGGCTGCTATGACAAAGAACCACAAACTGGGCAGCTTAGAACAAGAGAAATGTATTCTCCCACAGAGTGGAGCCTGCAAGCCTGCAATGAACATGGCAGCAGGGCCACACGCTCTGAGGCTCAAGGGGAGGCTCTTCCTGACTCTGGTACCGTCTGGTGTCACAGCCCGTGGGGTTCCTTGGCCTGTAGACGCGTCACTGCAGCCTCTGCCTCTGTCTTCCCATGGCCCTCTCCTGTTGTTGTGTCTGTGTCTGTCCTCGCCACGTGACACCAATCATTTTGGGTTTAGGGCTCGCCCTACTCCAGTAGGACCTCATCTTAACTAATACGTCTGCAACAACCTTATTCCCAAATAAGGTCACATTGTGAGGTTCTGGGAAGAGCATGAATTTGGGGGGGACGCCATTTTAAACCCATGCACCCAATAATATCATTCAGAATAAAAATAATAGTAAACCTTAAAAGAAGTATAAGAAAGTTCAAAAGAGTTCTGCTTTTTCCTATGATGACTTTGATTTATTTAAAAAAAAAAAAAAAAGGGTTCTTGGGGCCGGGTGCAGTGGCTCACGCCTGTAATCCTAGCACTCTGGGAGGCCGAGGCAGGTGGATCACTCAAGGTCAGGAGTTCGAAACCAGCCTGAGCAAGAGTGAGACCCCCGTCTCTACTAAACGTAGAAAGAAATTAGCTGGACAACTAAAAATACATAGAAAAAGTTAGCCCGGCATGGTGGCATGTGCCTGTAGTCCCAGCTACTTGGGAGGCTGAGGCAGGAGGATCACCTGAGTCCAGGAGTTTTAGGTTGCTGTGAGCTAGGCTGACGCCAGGGCAAGAGGGTGAGACTCTGTCTCAAAAAAAAAAAAAAGGTTCTTGAAATATTTTTTTAAAGTGCGGTTGCTGGCTGTGCTGGTGCCTTAAGTGCACGCTCCCTCGCCTTCCTGGACGTCCATCACGGAGCACAGGGGACGCCCCAGGACAGCGCATCCCTGTGGCAGCCGTCCAGGCAGGTGGGGGTAGGAGAGCTCCACAGCCCCTTTTCCTCGGACCCTCTTGCCCCAGCGTCACCCGGCCTCCTCTGGGAACCGCTGCTCCTGCTTTCCGCGTGTTCGCACGTTCCCAGCAAGGGTCTCGCCTAACCCGCCCTGTGGCTGCAGCTGCTGCTCCCCGGGCACAGACCCCTGACCCTCGCCAGGGACAGCTGGAACGTGGGACGAAGATACCTGAGCCAGGTCTCAACCAGTATCTGGAATGGAGAAGCTGCATTTCAGGGGCGGTTGTGACTGTGTTTTGTGCCGTGTGGGCAGAGGAGAAAAATCCCACCTCCAGGAAAACAAAAGTGACGCAGACGCACAAAGAAAAGCCAGGAGGCCCAGGCGGACTCGGATCGCAGGTTCCGATCGCTCCTGAAGCCCAGCTCTGTGCTCAGCGCTGGATCCTGTGCGATGCCCGCACATCCTTATAATAAATTCCCCTTTGCAACTCGGACGTGGAGATCCCGAACCTCCGACTAAAACCGTGGGGACGCTGCACACTGCCCGTAGGCAGGCGCGGGCGCACCGCGCAGGCGCAGGCGTCGCTGAGCAGCCTCCCGCTTGGTGTCCCCGCCCAGAGGGAAGCGCAGCAGAGGAGGCCTTGAACAGGAAAAGTCCCTGTCCGCCAGGTGAGCCGGAGCTCCTCTTCCTGGAGAGGAGCGAGGCAGGTGCTGCTCGGCTCCTTGTATGGACGAGCATCTCGGGCTCAGAGAGGTTGAGTGACTTGATCGAGGTGACACCAGGTGAGGACGTTACAAAACCAGACTTTAGGTGCAGCTGCCCCCAGATGGCGTGTCCGTGTCCGCTGTTGTTCACACGTGTTCCACCCGCGCTGCCCACTGTCAGCGGGCAGCGACCTTGTGGTGCGGACACCCTCAGTGCTCGCTCTGGCCGCTGCACGGACAGGTGCCTGCGCTGAGCTTGAAAAGGGGCCCCCACGACCACACGTCAGACAGTGCTCTGCACGGCAGCTACTTACCTAAGGACGATCCCACTGCAACGGCGGCAGGTGTTTTTGGGCAGACAGCCCCGACAGCCTCTTCTCGGGTTCCGGTGCTGCCCCTTTCAGGGCTGGGGTCACTAAGCTCCCCTGAGACCTGGAGGTCAGTAGCGGGAACAGGGGTCACCTGGCTCACCCTGGAGAGGTTTAAGAGATGCTCTTCTTAAGAAGAGCTAGGAAAATAACAAAACAAAAAACAAACGCACAAAAAGAAATAAATGCCGTGAAGGCAGAAGCCCCTGCTTTTTAAAACAGCTCCTCGGCTTTGTGCAGCGGCAGTATCGGAGCCACCGAGGTTTCTCCGAGGAGTGATTGTTGCTAATCGAAAACTTTTCCCATTACCCCGCCATGACAACTTGAAATATAGTCGACATTAGCATACTGTTTAAGGAGACTGAACAAAAAAACAAACAAAACACAAAAAAGCCTCTTCTGCTTCACTTTGGCACAATGCCAGAGAGACCACTATTAAGTTGTCCATGTTTGTGCAAAGACCCCACTTTGAATGCAAATGCCCATGGGGGAGTTAATCTATAAGCCTTCATTGGTTGTGGGGAGTCTCCCCCCTACAGTGAGTGTCTGGGGTTGGGACAGGGGACTCCTGTGGGTCTTTGCTGTATTCCCTGTGCCTGAGGTCCAGCCAGGGCTCCTTCGTGTTGGATGGATGGGTGGATGGGTGAGTGGATGGGTGGATGGGTGGGTGGGTGG